>BHFT01077511.1:0-32579 GCA_004320025.1 Laticauda laticaudata
AATATTTACTTTTCAGTAGCCATGGGAATGAGTTAGGAATTGATCTGTAAATTTAGAATAAAAGAGAAGGTGAAGGAGATAAATTATTAAATATAGTAGGTTGAATCCATGAATAGTGTGACTCTAATCATATTTAGGATGCAGTAGCTCAGTGGCTAAGAATCTGAGCTTGTTGATCAGAAAGGTCAGCAGTTTGGTGGTTCGAATCCCTAGCACCGTGTAACCGAGTGAGTTCCCATTACTTATCCCAGCTTCCCCAGCCTAGCATTCAGAAGCATGTAAAAATGCAAGTAGAAAAATAGGAACCACTTTGATGACAAGGTAATAGCATTCTGTGCACTTTCGGCGTTTAGCAATGTCAGCCACATGACCACGGAGACATCTTCGGACAGTGCTTGCTCTTCGGCTTTGTAACCGCCCCTTAGAACCGGAAACGACTAGCACATATGTGCGAGGGGAACCTTTAACTTTAAGCATATTTATTCAGAAGCAACTCGCACCATGTTCATGGGAAAGTATTCCCAGGAAAAATATGATTGCAGTCTGAGTATTAAAACAAAGGCTGAGAATGAGCCCAAGATGCTTTTTTTGCATTTTTGCTTCAGAGTGACTTTTCACAATGGATTTGTCTGCGCATGGTACCCTGGGGCATCTCTGCATATTGCTGAGTCTGAATTTCTGATATATTACAGGACACCCACTCAATTTTTAATTGACCCTCTCACTATTGAAAATATTCTGATTTTGAATAAATTTCCCCTATAAGGACAGACTCTTAAGCAGCATCTTGTGATCTCATTTTATAAAAAAATCTCACTGAAGAATCCCTGGAACTCTGCTTGAAAATCACCTAAAGCAATTCCTTTCTACAGCAAGAGACACATTTACCTCCATAGGTTAACCTCCATAAATCTAACACAGTGTGCTCTGAAGTATATATTTGCAAGAAAAGGTAAAGGTATATATATTTGACAAGCAAGCATGCCAAACTTACGGGTGCAGTAGGAAAGGACATAAATCAGATTCCTTCCAGTTTAACCAACCATTGTTTTTTTAAAGCTATATTGGCCCGTAGCTCCAATTCTCAAAATGACTGCGAGCACAAGCTGCATTCTGGACTTCTGTCAGGCAGTTTGGGGATTATCGGATCAAGCTAGTAGACACTTAGAATGACTGCAATATATCCTTCTTTCCAATATCTCTTAGCCTGAATAGTTTTGCAGTGAAATATTCAGGGCAAAAATGGGTTCTTTTATCATGGCTGGACAACTTGAATGTTCAGAAAAATCAGTTCTTCAGCAAGTCCATTTAACATCATAATGCCATTAAAAGTGTTTTTCTGATTCCTAGCAGTTTCCTATGAACTGTGTTTTATTAATAGCTTGTAAGAAAGATGATCTACTCTTGAGCAACTTATGTAAGTCATTTTTAGCATTGACATGCTCTGTGTGCTTTAGCTGTGAAGATAGTGTGAACTCATTCATTATCAGCTAGTACTTGGAAGTCATCCTTGCTATTAAATTTCTGTTCCGGTTGTAGAGGAGTTTAGAGATGGCCTTGAGGAAGATATGAAAGAACTGTTAAAGGAGAGGGAAGAAATAAACTAAGTCATTGGATACTTGTTGATGATGCAACAACAGAGTAGCATTCCTGAAATCCCTGATGTGGCTTTTTCTTGAACTGGCTTACCTTGAAAGGCTAACATCAGAAACCTCTCCTCTCTTTATATAATCATATTTCTCCTTAAATAATATCTTATCGTATGTTTTGATTACAAATCACAAAGGACAGGACATTTTTCTTTGCTTTGTTTTGCCTCCCAAAATTCTCCACATCTTAAAGTTTCCAATGTTAAGAAACACTGGTTTAGATAATATAGGGCCAAACCTAATTCTACTTTAATTACATGTAGGGTTCCTTTGGTTTTTCAAATTAATTGTCAGGCTCAAGTAACTAGGAACAGGAGATTAGTTCTACGCACTTCAAGCTTATTAAATGCTGCCTATATAACAAGAATCTAATCTACTAACAGTCAAGGCAAATTTGCCTCTAGATAACAGAATTCAAGGCGAACTGGACTTTAGGTCTTTATGGGAGGGTAGTAACTCTAAACTGGTGATACATTTGACCCCGCTTTCTGTCTCAGCATGGACAATCTCCTACATCAATTCAAAGGATTCCAATTTTCATGCAAATTACAGCACTCACAGACATTTCCCCCACCCCTAAAATTAATTGTCATCAAGAAAATGTTATTTTCTTTAAATCAATGTTGGAAAGAAAGTTCAACGTTTTTGCTCTCATCTTGTAGTTCCCTGCTAAAATCCCTACTCTACAATGTACTATCTATTCTTAAAACACTGCACTGTTTCTTTCTCTTCAAGCACAGGTTTTATCCTGCATCCTCTAAAAGTCCAGATTCGAAAATATTTTTTATTTCTCTCTGTCAAGGGCTCAAGGACATTGATTCAAATATATTTTGATTCATCTTCATCCTAGATCGTTACTAACCACAGTACAAATAAAATAATTATTTAGAACTTTTAATATCTTAATCAGATGGTTGCTATGCTTGTCATTTGGAACACTGAGTAGAAGAAATTGTAAAAAAGCAAAATAGTGGCCTCTTTGTCTAATTGGTATTGTACAGCTGACATGCTTACTGGCTATTAATCTTCATAGCCACAGCAACTGTTCATTTTCATCAAGCAAGGAGAAAATAATTGAATATTTGCATGTCGACAAGGAGACTTATAAATTGCATAATATCCAAGAAAATGAATAGAAGTCATAGTTCCATTTTGATAGCTTGCTTTGTTGGCAATTGTTTAGAATGTAGTGTTTCTTTAAATAGATTTGAATATCCATAGAAAGGATCCAAGGGTAGCAATATGTGTTCAATTCTAGAGCAAACCTTTTCCAACTTCCTTCTTGAGAGCTATACTGAAACTAATTAAACTAGATAAGTCATCTACTGCGGAACCTGCTAGCTGAAATTCAGACTTAATTCTTCCTGCTTTTGCCCAGATTTTTTTATCTTTGAAAAAAAAAACAGTATTTCTTACCACTCAGCTGTTCCAGAAGAATGTTTGTAGCAAATGTGTGTTGTGTTAAACCTGCCTATTCCATTTTTAGCATGATTTAATCTTTCAAGCAACATACTGCAGTATGGCTGTATATGGCAAATTGATTACAAACTGGGAAATTGATTTTCTATTCTATCCAGCACAATCAAATGAGTCATTAAAATGTTACTTCTGTTTGGCTTACTAATTTGCTTTTCATTATTTTTTGCCTATTTGTTACTGTATTTTCATTTTTAGATACTCCCATTTTAAAAGCACCTATTTTGGCCACCATTCTTTTCCTAAGGCAGGTGGCAAGCATCCTTTACATTAAAAATGCACATTTTTGTAGATTTTCTTCCTAGAATAAGCCCTTCTGGCAAATAATGTTTCAGTAATATAAAATGGATCCTACTGTAATAAATACCTTCTGGTACATGAAAGCATAAACCTGCAAGTGCCATGAGTAAATGTAAAAACATTTACCAAACAGAATAGAATAAATTGTTCTTCTATTCCAAATAGAAAATAATATAGACAGGTAGACTATCTAATCCAGGAGAGATGGATAGTTAAGAAACATGAAATATAAAATAAATAAATAAATAACCATCCAACTGTAGTTTAGAAATTAGGAACAGCATGGAGGCTTCCGGTTTGAGCTTCTTTGGCAACAGACCGAAACCTTGTCTCTCCGAGGCTTCGATCCGTGCTCGCCACTGGAGCGCCCCAAGCCGGCTGGTTTCAGGGCTAAGCCACCCCATAGAGATGGTGAAGAAGGGGGAGACTGCCAGCAGGGTTGAGGAGAGCCGCATCTCTCCTCCCCAGCTGGCCATTACTCCCTTTCGCCGAAGGCGTGTCTAGCGGTGGTTCAGAAAATGGCCACCACCAGAAAGAAGAACTCTACCGGAAAAAACGTGCAGGAGGAAGATTAAGAAGAGAAAAGTTTTGGTTGATTTGGTGTAAACAGCAACAGCAAACAAATACAGGTACCCTGCAATTTAAACTTAACAACATTGTTTCAAAGAAGATCTTGAAACTGTGAAGGAGAGAGAGAAGGGAAAGGATTAGGTTTTTTTTTCTTTCCCTTCTTATACTGACAGCTAAGAGACTGAAGCAAAAATTGGAAAAAAAAATCCACTTTGACATTAATAGCATCTAAGCTTAAAATAAAAGTCAAAGAGATAATAAAGATTCTGGACATTTAAAAGCTTTTAAAAGCTGGATAGGAGAAAAAAAATAATAGAAGGGCAGGATCTGGAAAAATGGAGGAGACTGCCTGGAATTAAGGAATGGAACTGTAATTAAAATTTTTAACAAGATTAACAAGATTTAACAAACTAATAGAACCCCAGGAAGAGAAAGTGGAAAAGAAGCAGTAGAAACAGCCTTGGATTATTGGATTACTTGGTGATTGGTTTTTTGCAAACTAAAATTAACTGGTGGTTGTTTAAAAGTTTTCAAAATGGTATCACTCTTAAAAGAACTGAAAACAGAACTTAAAAAAAATGGAAAGAAGATTCACAAGAAGAGAGAAGTTCTTTTGCTTCGTGTTTCAATTCTGAGAAATGGAGATCTGGAACGATGAGAAGCAACAAGAAACGCTTGCAGAAGAAGAGATTGGACAAAGAAAGAAGCCATCTTTCATGATCAAATAATTTTAAGTGGGGGAAAAAAGAAAAGGGGGGAAAGACAGTGAAATGTTTAAGACAAAAAAAAACCAACCAAAAAGAAGAAGGACAATTTGAAAGATAAGTATAATATTAGAAAGCAACAAAAGAGGGGATTACAGATGAGAGAGTTAGAAGTAGAGAGACGAGGAGGTAAAAAGGGGAGGAGAAAGAAGAGGGGGAAGAAGGCAAGAAAAGTTTAAAAGACAGAAACAAGAAATGGAAGAAAGAGGGAAAAGAGATATAAGGATTGTAACCATAAGTTTGTTTAGAGATAATGGATGAAAATTTAATTATAAAAGGGATTCTGCAAAGATAATAACGATAGCATTGTTGTATTAAACTAAAAAATATTTTAGAAAATATGATGATGGATTAAAATATTTATTGTAATGTAGTGGGTTTTGTTGATAAATAAATGAATTAAAAATGATTGAGAGAATAAAAGGGAACATTTTAAATTATTAGTAATGATTTATAAAAATATAAGTTAAGAAATACGGGAAAAAAGAATTAACCATGGAAAGTTTATAAGTGTTCCCAAGGAAGTATGATATTCAATTGGAAAGAAACGTTAAAGATGTTAAGATTTTAATGCAGTACTAATGATAGAATGAATTGGAATGAATGTGTATTTTATTTACATATATAATTTTTCTTTTTAAGAATATAGTGTCTATTTGAAGAATGTACCAAGCAGAATCCGACTGGAAGTTATGTATTATATTAAATGCTAATTCTTAAAGTTATACATTGAAGCTTAAATAAGAGTTTGAATGGATAAATTAAAGGATATAAAGGCGTCATACTCTAATTGGTACTACAAAGAAAAAATTGCTTAATAAGAAAAGATAATAAGAAATTGTAACAGGACAGACAAAAGTTAAATGTAATGATTTGAATTGAGATGAGCTAATTAAAATAAAGTTGAGAAAATTAAAAGAAGGGAAAACATCTAGAAAATATAAAATGGTAATAAGATACAGAATAGATATAAAAAAATGAGCATGAAATTGAGTTTGGTGTCTGTATGAAGAAGTGATAACCTGGGACCATTGCTATTTTCAGAAAAGTGTTTAATTTGTGTATTTTGTTTTTGTAAAACCCAAATAAAATTTTCAAAAAAAAAAAAGAAAAAAGAAATTAGGAACAGCATGTAAGAAACATGCTAGTTCATAGTTCAATCTGTAAATGCTTTGACATACAATAAGTTGACAGCAAAATATTTCTTATTTTCTAGAGGAATAAACAAACTCTTTATTTCCTCCATTGCTAAAAACAAGAGGCCGTTTGTATTGATCTGATGGATTGGTAAAATTGGTTAACATCTGAGCTAAAGTAAAGCTGATTATATTATTATATTAATGATGGTGATTATCCCAGAGAAATAGGCCGGGTTCTAATACCAGGAGAAGATCGCTAAATCAAAAATGGACTACAAATATATAATAGTCTATATGAATTTACACATTGTCAGCATCCTTGTTTTCTATCTATTTTTTCCCCTTTAAATATGTTGTTTTCTTCCTCTTCACTGCAGGGACTAACATTTGAGGAAGTAGAGAACTTCTTTACATTCCTGAAAAACATAAATGACGTTGATACAGCTTTAAGTTTCTACCACATGGCTGGAGCATCTCTTGATAAAGGTAATCAACATTTTTCCACCTGATATTTTTAAGAGAAAATAAAATTACTATATTTACTTTTATTAGATATGTTACAGGTTTTGTGATATTTTGACTATTTAAAAACCCTTCATGAAATCATTCTTCAATTTATTATGAAACAGTTCAGCAGTAGGACATTTACAATCTATAAACAGATATCCATCTAACTCTGACTGTCTCCTTCTCGGTAGTCTGTAGTAAATTATATCAGTAGACATTAAAGCTCTTTGTCTACAGAAGCACCATATCTGAGCATTCAGAGTCAACCTATACTACTAATGTGTTAGCTTTCTGTATCCAGTGAATTCTGTATATATGGGATAAAATTATAAAGTTAACTGAGTGTTTGTTTAAAAACTAGAAAGTGATCCTACCATATTAATTGGCTGGGGGTGAATATGTACTCCCAAGTAGTGGGATGTTTTGCGCCTCTTTTGGCCATAATATAAATTAAGGAAGATATTTTAAAAAGAATCATCTTAATTTAATTTCTAGGGTTTCAATACTTATCACTGCCTTGGTTCTACCTCAGTCTTCAGCCTCTCTGCACCAGCTGGCAAACAGGATTACTGTAATTGCATTGTAGCTTTTGGTTACTTTGTGGATGTCCCCTAAATTCTTCTTCCCTGGTGCTCTTTAAAATAAATTAAGGTGGACTCCACTTGAAAAGTGGACAGAGCTTGGTATTAAATATTTTGTTTGTTTCTTTATTACATTTATATCTCCTTTGTACACTAGCTCAGGGGCAATATACACAATATTCCACTTCATTTTTCATCTCCTACCACAAAACAATCCTCCCAGTTAGATTGTTTTTTTTTTTTGAACAAGAATATTTCATTTTAATTTTCTACAGGACCACACATAAACAATACAAAACATTAAAAAACATCTACTTCATAGATAACTTTCCGGGTATCTGTGTCGGTTGGTATCATCAGTTCTTGTGCATTCCTTTGTGTAGTCTCAGTCTACGTTATTGCATAACAATTCATTATTTATCAACTCCATATTCCTAATATACTAAAAAAACAAATTTTTTTTGACTATTACTTTTTACTTTTAATCCATTCATTGCTTTGGAGAATATCAATCCACTTTAAACAATTTATTCTATAACCAAACTCAAATAATATTAACAAATCAAGTCTCAGAAAAACCCCTTATATAGACTTTATAGTCATTAATGTTCATTATCCGTATTTTATTATTCTAGCCATTTGATTAAAAAACGATCCAACATTTCATTAAAATATTGTTTTTATGCTCTCTTGCCTCTCTAATTCAAATGTCAATCTAACTCATCCTCAGGCGAACCATCTTACACATATTTATCTTAACTACATACTCTTCTTCCTGTAAATTTCTGGTATTTCTCTTCATTAACCCTCCAAATTTTAAAATACATTCCTAGCCGCTCCGGTGGGATCTTATGACATTTACAATCATATTTCAAGTTCCCACTTCATTATATGAGCTGGTAACGTGTCAGCGTAAAATTCCAATTAAAAAGATCTCTGTTTCAGCTCTTATCGTGCGTTTTTCTTTTGTGCATTTTTTCCGACCACCTATCTTTGTGAAATTTTAAGGTTACCAAATATTTTCTGGCATTCCCACAATGCTTCCACGCCCATTATGATAGTCATGCAGGCCGAGGTATCTGTATGTACCATTTCCAACATTTTTCAGACTTGTTCGTTGAACATTCTTGCATTCTTGTACTTGGGGGGAAGTCGCACCTGCTTTAAAACAGTCTATCACAAGTTTTCTTTATATTGTTTACATTGCGTCATTTATAATTTTGAGACCACAGCTTATTTTCGACCATTCTCTAATTCAATCCCATATCCAAAGATGTCCTTCCCCCAACAATCATTAGTTTCTTCTAACTTGTTCTTCCTCTTAACCTTAGACTCCCAACTAAGTTAAAACCGGATTATTAAATTTTTAATCACTTTCTCATCAGTAACCATCAAGTATCTTATTCTAAATCAGTCTGTTTGTCATTTAAATCCTTCCGTTTTAAAATCTCCTTCCATCTTATCTTGCAGTTATTTGCGGCATTATTGAAAACAATTCATTCTTATACCTTCTTCCCTCTAAGTTTTGGATCGATTTAAGCTCGCTACCCTTTTCATTCTAACAATTCCCCATAATCTAACTGTTTGTCTTTTTTATAAATCATTAGATCAGGGAAAAAATGCTTCAATAGGTCGATAACCAAACGTGTAATTTTCAGAATAACATGATTTTATCTTCTTCCCAATTTAACCACAAAGCGACTCCGTTATATAATGTCTTCTGAAATACCCCTGTGTTTAATTCCCTTTACCATAACAAAGCATTGCCAGCCCGACAACAGTAAACTCGTTGTCCTTCTAATGTCAACAATCTATGCTTTCCTTAATGTTATCCATTCTTTGACCACATTCTAAACTTCGCAGCTTGATAATACCCAGTTCCCAATTAGGCAGCGCCAAAACCCTCCTCTAATTCTCAAGCATTCTTTGCAAAACACCTTCTAACTCTTATTCTCGCTCATTTTACCTGCGATATAAACCGTTCAAAACATTGTTTTACTTTAAATCTTCCACAAAAAAGTCTTTCTTTTTTCCAAGTCTTAATTGGCTCATTGTTTTGAAAGAGAGAATAAACATTCTGGTAAATATTCATCTTAATTGGTTGGAGAATTCTCCCCTATTAATGACCAATTTGCCCAGTTTTCCCATTTCTTCAAGTCTGCATTATTCTTGATTGTTGAGTTTTGGTATATATATTCTCTTTTAATGTGCTACTACTCGTTGCTGTCAAATATTATCCCAGACTAACTCGTACTTATTTGTAACTTGGAATTTCAAAAAGATCTGTCAGTTTCTCTTTTGTCTCCTACGTACACATCGTTTTTTTCAGAATCCTCTTGTTTTAGCTTTTATTTATTTTTCAAGCCCAACCATTTCACCATATGTCTCTATCTGTTTCCAATGTAACTTGGAGCACTGTTTCTAACGGCGTCTTCCAAAATAAAAGCTCAAATCGTCAGCAAAATGACTCTTGTCAGATTTGAATCCTTTCTTTTTTAATTTTCATTCCTTTTATATACTTTTGATCATTCCTAATATTTCTATCCAACACTCCAGATGTCCAATAACGAATAACAAAGGAGATAGAGACACGCCCTTGTCTTGTGCCTTTTCTTATATTAATAAGATTCTTGTAAATTCTCCCTTTCCATCATTACCTGTTGCTGTCTGTTTATTATATAGGCCTTCTAGTTGCTGAATAAATTTTCTGGCAAAACCCATTCTTTCCAATAGTAATAACATAAATCTTCCAGTTCCATTGTCAACAGCCTTATTGAGCATCTAGAATTATCAAAGCCATTTTGCTTCTCAGGACCATAGCAGCCAATCATAAATAAATATTCAAAGTAGAATCCAAGATTACTCTCATATTGATCTCTAATTTGTCGTCAATATTGGCAGAAAAGTCCATTTTTGAATACATGGGTGAACTACAACTTATTTAAATATTAATTTCAGTCTTATACTCAAATTTGAAGCAAAGATTATATATAATCTACATCAATAAAGAGAAGGTCATAATTCATATATATTCAACGGTCGGCCTCTTCTTTTCGAATAAGTGTTTAATATTAAGACCTCTGACCATGTTTTGGGGTATCATCTTCTTTAACATAACTCATTTCATAACTCTTCCTAACAAGGGATGCTCATAATGGGTTCTTGGAACCTTTTATAGAATTTCTTGCCGCAAGCCATCTGGCCTGGTGCTTTCCATCTGCTTTGTCTTCCTTAAATGCCTTCATTAATTCCATCATCTGTTCATTATACTTTCTACACATTTCGCTTCAATGCTCTTTTAAGGTATCTTGCGGGTAGTTAACATTCCTGTAAAATACTGAGTTTAATTTATTTCTCATTTCAATATTACTCTTTGTTATGCTTGCGCCATCAGAAAATCTCGAATATTTCTTTTTCTCTCTATTACCACAACAAACTTGGGCCTTGATCTATCATCCTATTACTTTCAATATTTTGTCTTGATTCCTTCTCCTTTCTCATTTATATGCTAGCCACTTCTACCCTGGTTTATTTGCATCTTCAAACATTATTCTGTTTAAATTTCTAATTTCTTGCCAGTCTCTCTTTCTTCTATTAATTCCATTTTATGCTTAATTACATCCAGTTTAATTTAATACCCTTTTTCTACTTGTGGCAGTTTTCTGTAATTCTTTTTCCAAAGCTTTTATATTCACTCTTCAACGGTCTTGGAGCTGTCTTTCCTACATATTCTTTTTTCTTTGTATAATCTTTATTATCAAGCCTCTTAGCAGTATGCCTCACTTGATATCCAACTATCTGTACTTGAAGTATCTTCTCTTTTTTTTTTCTTTACAAGAAACAAATACCAATTTCCATTCTCCATCCCATGGTATAAGTCTTTTCTTCCTTTTTAAAATAGTGCTTGTTTATGTCCAGGTCCTCGATCTTTGTTTTTAGTCCCTTCCATTTAATTGTCATTGGACTGATTGTACTGCCCCAATAGCTTATTTCAATTACTTGTTTCTTTGAATAGCGGATATTAATTCTGTGATATGCCAAATCATCATCTAATCTGGACCATGGTAATTCCTATTAGGAAGTAAAAAGTATATTTTAGCTTTAACAATTTCTTCTCTCAAATATCTTTTAAAGGTTAATCTCATCTGTCATTTAAAAAGACTTTAGGAGAACCTTTCTATTCTTGTTTTATTGTTGTTGTTATAAAGTCCCCAATTTATTGTCCACAATTTCCAATTAAAGTCATCCCATCAATAATTATATTAACATTAGCCCAGTCTACATTATTCCATATTGTAGTTCTTTATAAAAACTCTTCCTCGTTTTATTCCAATTCGGAGCATAAATTGCAATCAGGAGTGGTATTTTTCTATTATTGTTCCCTTATTTCCACCATATAATTTACTTTGCCGTCATCCGTGGTAAATTCAGTTTTGCAGGGAATATCCTCTTTGATGTAGAGCAACCACTCCTCTTTTTCCTTACATTCGAGTCAAAGAAGAAATATTTCCACTAATTTTGGTTCTCTGTAAACAATTGTTTTTTGTTTTTCCTATCCCTGGCCTAAGCTATTTGTTTACCACACATTTATTTTATATTTAGTTGATACTTCTAAATTCAGTGGCACCTGTGAGCACTCAGCTGGGCTTTCACCTCGCCCAACCAACAGTCAACACCACACACTTCTTGATATAGGTTGATAAAGTTGAAAAGTGGACAGACTTGGTACTTAAATTATTTTGTTTGTCGTTCTTTATATAAGAATTTATATCTTCCTTATAAGTTAGCGACTAAGCTCAGGCAATTACACAATTATTTCCATCATTTTTTTCTCTCCTACAACAAACCAATCCTCCCAAATTTAGATTGCTCTGATTAGTGCCAGAGCACTATTTGAGCTCTTCGTCGGGTAAAGGGGAACTTGCGAATTTAAGGTTTCCCCACTCCCTTATCTACTGTACGTCCAACTGGCTGCTTATTTCTGTCCCAGAATTTATGCTGTTCTCAGCACAGCAGCATCATATCCTCCGATACCCAAGTGCGCACAATATTTTGCAATAACTAATGCATTTTGATACATATATGAGCACATTCATTCAATTCAGCACAAGAGTCTTGCTGTTTTCTTGTGCCGCTAAGCAATGTTACATTTCACCAAATCTGCTTGCAGATTTTCAGACAGTTTGGAAAGATATTTTCATTGAATTATAAAGCAGGCAGACTTTTATACAATAATATTAAATATCCATTTGCTTCAATTCATCTTTGCAGCTTATAACCTCTTATTTTTTCTTTCGTGTCCCATTCTTGTGAATGTTTCCCATGTTGGTGAGTTCAAGATAGGACTAGAAGGAATCTGAGTGAAATTAGTTTAGAAACACAATTTTCAAATATGTGTTGACAAGGCTTAATTGAGTTTCACACTTCCAGCTGATAATTATAATGTTATGAGTGAAAACACTTAATTTTTTTTTCTAAAAGGTTGATCCACACATCCTGTATTTATTTGTTTGTTGTTGTTCTACCTTTATTATTTTTATAACTCAGGCAGTGAACAGATCCAACCACCACTTCATACTACTCTTTCTCCTCAATAACAACCCTGTGAGGTGAGTTGTCTGAAGAGAGAAAACTTTGCCCAAGATCACCTAGGTATGATTTCAGGGTTGAGGGCAAGAGTTGAATCATGGTCTTTTTGCTTTTTACCTAGTGTCTTAACCATTAGACCAAACTGTTCTCTAGGTGAGATGGGCAGAATAAAAATCTGGTAATTAAATGGCTTAGGCCAGAGATGTTTTTGGTAGCTGTTCTTTTAAGAACTTTGGACCAGATGTCTCGCCTCCATTTCATTCTTTATTTCAGAGTTGAAGGCTATCTAAGTCCTGTATTATTTTGGCTATTTCCATACTGTTCTCTAAATTACAAACCTTGCCATTTCACATGATTTTGCTTAGCTCAGAGCGTGACTGTGGTGATGACAGCGATGGTCGGCAGTCCACTCCTATTGGCTGCTTTCAGCTGTTTTAGATACAAAACTCGGCTCAGCTGTATTTTTACCATTCCATTCAAGTCACCTGGATATATCACCCTGCCATGGCCTTATTCCGCTTTCCTTCTTAGTGGATGACATGGAATCTGTTCTTACCAACTTCTGTATTAAATTTGTTCTCCACCTCCCTCCCAAACAACTCAGTATTTTTGGTGTAGCATTTCTGGCGATTCCATAAAAGCAGCTTTATACTGAGAAAAAACAAAGATATCCATGTGTATAATGCAATACTGAAGAATTTACCTGTGTTTCTTTTTTCCCAAATATAAGACTCCCAATCAAAAAATCCTAGCATGATTTTTCAGCATGGTCTGTAAATCATAAGGCCCTACCCCAAAAATAAGCCACAACGTCGGAGATTAGTCAGCCAGACCAGGGTCTGCATTTAGTACTGTATTTACATTCATTGATTATATACAGTAGAGTGGTTTTTTTTTAACTGTCATTTCCAATTAGCCCTTTGCAAATCTTGTCTCATTTCTGTTGCATTAAGGATCATGATCAACTAAGATGCCCCTGTCTCTTACTTAAAGGCTTCACATCAACAACAACGGTGGATTGTTCATTAAAAAAAAGACCTTGCATTTTAATTTACTAGATCTGTTCCATAAAACAACGTCTACGTATTTGTATAGGGCCACAGTATAGATTCAATAATATGGATGCCTGGCGCTTCTGAGAAAAAGAAAATGATACGATATGGACAGCTGAACAAACATGATAGAAAACCGAAATTCGCTCCACTTCCTGTTGTATCTTATCTGAATAGCTTTATCTTATATACTTCTCCCCTTACATGTCCCTGGAGGCGTTAGAGTACATCTGTTCCTGGATGAGATTAGGCAGCCATGAAACCAGAAAAAGGCATTGAATTATTTCCATGATCCAAGGAGGAATGTATCGTTTTGAAGCCCATCTTTAGGGGAAACTTTGGATTTTCACATAGCTCTAAGGGGCTAGGACAACTATAATTGCCAGTTAAAAAAAGAATTAATTAGCAAAAGTGATCAAAATTCTTTGGGTTGTCTCGCTACCAGAAGAAGCGAAGTCTTTGCCAAGTCCTCCACCTGTATAAATAGTTATGCTTTGTATTTTTTATAATGAAGCAGATGAGGTGCTAGTTTGTTTCCTTCCATCCCAGACTTCTGTGATCTGATTTGATGAATTTAAAAGATAGCCTCTTTACGGGAGATCCCTCCTAGATGTCTTAGCCTTCGGCTGTTGAAATACAGAAAGAAGGAATCTTACTATATAGGAAATTTACCTGCAAAATCACATGCTCCAGTCTCTGCAATGTATTATATGAGCCTTACACTAGAGAATAAGCCATGATCCAGACAACTTAAAGAGACTGTGACGAAGTTTAAAAGCCATAAGAAGACGAATATAACAAAAGCCACAGAGCCTGCATACTTAGTGAAATTTAGTTTAGCAGCTATCACAAGAGTCCAAGGCTCTGTTATTTCAGGCTATTTTGACCCCTAGCATATTCTTACTCATGGGATCCTCCTAGGCGGCATTTCCTTAAGTTGCGCTTGTGGATGTTGCTTTCACCCTTTGCGATAAAAACAAACAGTCTTTTGCAATAGAACTAAATTGTGCAAATCCTTTGTATGCATTGGCTGTGTATGAAAAATTCCAGTTCATGTATTCCACATTTATAACCATGCAGCCTTTGAGTTGAGATCCATATTGAGGCAATTACAACTTACGCCCTACTTATTGGTTCAGTTACCGCTCATTATGTATTTCTTTAGACGAGCATACAACACACTTTCTATTACTTCCACTCACATCATTACTCAAACAGGAACAGAACATGAACTGCATAATAATTCCAAAGTAATACATTATAAAAACGCCCAGGTCCAATGAGGTCAATTATTAACACGCAACCAGATATGATAGCCAGTGCGGACTGATTTGTTCAAGACTGTTCATTTTCAAGTGAAGTCCACGACTAAAGGGAAAAGAAAGCCAAGGAGTTCTATAATGTGATTCTTGAGAGTACATAGCTACCATTTCTCATAAGATATCAGCGAAATTGCTTTGAAGCAAGTCTGAATCACTTGAGAGGAAATCAGCAGAACTAGTAGAACGAAATTATAAAACGGTTTAGGGTGAATGTGAAGAAAGGAAATACCATTGGTGTTTGGAGAAAACTTTCTTGAGAATGCCATCAAAGCACAAGAAAAGCAAGCAAATGAATCATTGATGTAAACTCAATCCAGAATCTGTTCCATTTTGAAGGCAGGGCTGAATTCGCATTAGTTTGAATATATTATATAAGAGCCAGCTCCTTAAAAGTCCATAAGCTTGTTCTGCAAGAAAAAGAGAAGGATGACGAGTAGCAAAAGTAATTGGGTTTGATAACGCACCAATAAGTCGCATCTCTGAAGATCTTACAACTTTTCCTGACCATATAGAAGCACTTGTTAGGAATGACTCTAGCTTTCATAGCTCTCGTTCCAATTTGAATATCCATAACCTTTTATTGGAATATCTATTATTTTAATATATTTTGACACCTATTTTATTACTTAATGGATATATAAGCCTTACCTATTTAATTACGTTATGTCAAGCAATATTTTTCCTTCCAATTAATTGCCTTATATTCTTTCTTATGGACTCCTTGTTAATCCATCCCCAGTTAGTTGGTTCTTTGCTCATATATTCATATATAGTCGGGCATTCACTTTAGTATGCTCATTTGAATTTTCTGATACAATTCTCCATTTTCTGAGCTTGGCTGTACTCTTTATGTTCCCCTATTCTAATGTATAGTCGTGCTTTCAAGTAAGGAACTCACAGTTAACTATACTGATCTGGTGCCTCATTCGTCTGCCCATATCACACCTCCAATATATTCTATGAAAGTCAGCTGTCTTCCCCGAATTACTTGAAGAGGCTTTTTATCCTTTTACTGGTTCACGAATAGAAAGCATCCTGCTCATATTGCATTATGTATATTGGGATGCTTGGCAGCCGCAGATAGGAGTAAAGACCATTTACAGAGATTGGTTGAAGCACACACACAAAACACTTCGATGGTCGCCCTGTTTTTCTTCCTCTTGATTGCATGACGAATACATGTGGGGCTCGCGCCCTTACCAAAAGTGAGAGAAATTCTCCCAGGGACGGACTCACATCCTGTGCCAGCATTTCTTCACTCTCCTCTATCCCGGGTAGGAAGTACTTAGAAGGCATACCAGTCGCACCAAAGGCTGAAGAAACAGTTTCTACCTGTGCTTCAACCTCTGAGCGGAAAATATTTTCATGCTCACATAGTTGTGCAACAGTCCACACATGTGTAAAAAATGGACTGGTTTAGGAAAACTTCTGTCCTCACGTGAGTTGGTTTGGGGGCATGAGTGCATGAAGGTAGGCTTCAGCCAATCTATCTGTACTACTTTATACTTCTGCCAATTAAAGGTAATAATAATCCAGGGAACCTGATCAACTGGAACACCCAACCACCAATGTAACACTTGGCATCCATACATAGTGTTGTTCCTTAATTTATGATACCATACTTTCCACTTTGCTAAGCAGATGGCTGTAAGTTGAAGTTCGGGCATGCCCAGAGTGTTGCAACCTTTGGCACAATTGGTTAAATCAAACTCAACTCCAGTTGTTTTCGTGAAGTCGTTGGGGTGGTTCGTTAAGTGAATTCAGCTTCCCTGCTTCATTGACCGTGTGGCTTGTCAGAAAGCTGGGCGTGGGGAAGGAGTTGCAAACGGCAGGGGGCGCAATTACAGCAACCCCATTAATGCTTACAATGGGTTGTAACACATTTGGCAGTTGGTCAAAGAAACACCCCTATTTTCGGAACCACAGAATTATGGGAGTTGCGGGGGGTGCCAGGGGGGGTGGATCCGGACAGGGTTAGACTACCGTGTTGGTTTGATTTCGGGGAGGGTTGGTGTTACGAAACTGTGTTCGCCTGCATGGCTGCGCGCGACACGCTGTAATTCTCACTCGAGCATTGCTGCCGGGGCCTGTGAAAGAAAGGCAGCTTGGTATTTCCTGCGCGTTGGGGTTAGACTGCAAGCTGTGCCATCAGCATGGCAAAGTGAAAGATCGCGCGTGCACGGAGTGCAGGAATGTAAAGATCAGGTAGGACAGCCCTGGATGGGCGGCGGGGTGGGGGGGCGGGTGGTGGGGGGGGGGGGTGGAGCGGAAAAACGGGGTCAGCAGAGGAGTGGGTGGAGAGGGAGGGGGGGGTTGTCTTGGTCTGCTGGCTCTTGCAGAGCTACCGGGTTCGACAGACGGTGACAGAGAGCCGAGAAATTTTTGCGTGTTATGAGCCGCGCACTATAGCTTGGTGGGCTGCCTACAAAGAATCGAGAGGGGTCAAACTATTCTGAAAGCACCACGGGGCTAAGGGACAAGAAACAATGGATGGAAACTAACAAGGAACAGGAAGGCAACCCTAGACCCAGGAGTTGCCAACCTTTATGGACCTCCAGAGCCATCACCAAACGCATCATTTTAAATCCCTGTGACCAGAGGACCCTAGGAAAATTCCCCAAAAGTCTGCAGGGAATCTCCCCACCTTTTTCCTACGATTGATCATTCTTTATTTGGATCACAGGACTACCGTCTCCAATCCATTGCTCAGAGGAGAGAGACAGACTTTTGGCTTCACTGCAAGGAAAGCAGGCAGAAGTTCGCAAAAGTCTTCTTCTCTCCCCAATACTCCTCCAGAAAATAAGTCTTTATGAGACTTGTCATGCCAGCACCAGCTTTTTTGGAGCAGATGCGCTGTGGGGGCGGACCGGTCCCAGAAGGACTCATTCGTGGCAGAGTTGGGGGAGAGAGGAAGAAGAGGACTTTAGCTTGCTGGGTCCTGCACCGAAGAAGCGAACAAGAAGAAGAGCGGAGGAAAGAAGCCCAGCCCATTGCCAGCAGGCAACGTGGGGCCATGTGGGACAAGTTCCCCCCCCACTCCCTATCCCCCTCCCCTTCAACTACCTCATGATTGGCTCTCAATGCAAGGTGGACGGCAACCTTGTGTTCGCGCGAGCGGACTGAGTGGTGGGCAGCAGGCAGCCTTGTTTCGGGGCTGCGCACCTGGATTAATTGCTTCGGTGGGTGCTGTTTGGGGGGTGATATTTATTTCTGCGGACCACCAAAGAATTTTTCTCGACGGGAGACCGACCAGTGATCCCTGGGGGCCCCAACTGTTGGCGAGTGGCGTCTCCAGCACTTCAACTCTCGTTAGTGGTGAGATCGGCTAAAGTTGATGCAAAATTTGTTAATGTCGTGCACTTATGGAACAATTGCTACCACGAGTTTGTGCGGCTGTGCCTCCCGTTAGTGTAAGAGTGTTGAGTCTTGCTTGTGACTCAGAGAATGGAGTATCTCGTATCCAGTATGCCCCTCTTGGTTTGCGTAGTAGTCGTTGGAATGGCTACTTATCAACCATTATCCTCTTGTACAATAGATTTTGACTTCTGTCTCTCCCTAATCCCCATTTGCACTCGATCGTATCTTCTATATGAGTCAATGGTAATCCTCGCGTTATATTAACTCATGAACAATTATCTCCCGATCTATCCTTGGCTTACCTGCTTCTTTGTGCTTAATGTCGTGCCTTCGTGTTGTTGATAGTGAAAGTCCTCAGAACTACTACGGATTGCGTCGCTTCGCATACCAGTTGACAGAAGTGTTCAGGTATCCTATAACTTACCTTCGGTGGGCTTATTCGTGTCGCTACTCAGCTCCTTATGCAGTTGTATTTGAGCAGAAATGTATCAGTATAGAGTTTGTTGATGTGTAGAGTCTCAGCCTATTTATATATTATTTATTGCAATTGTCTATCGATTCTTTGTGAGGAGCTCTAAGGTGCTCATTATGCCTATTTTCTGACATAACGTGCAAATCCAAACACGACTCTCTCGGATATAGTGTGTCCTTCTTTTAGTGTGGGCAGGATCTTCTTCCGTATATGGTTATACTTTCTTAGTCTCCACATGCCTCTCGCGACTCTGCCAGTTTCTTGTATCAGTGATAATACATGGACCTTTGTTGTTTTCTTTGGTTCTCATAGGTGTAAGATTACTTTTCGCTATATATATATTAGCAAGACTGTGATACAAGATCTTAAGCAACAGCCTTTCTTATCTTTTTTCCTTTTTGAGTCTCTGTCTCTTAATATTTGTATCATCTATTTACTTGTTTCGTGAGAATTGTATATCCTGGCCTGGGTGAACAAGGCAGTGAACGCTCAGTATTAGAACCAATCCTCAATCGCTCCTCTTTTAAATCTGCTGGACGAATTTTACTTAAAGTGGAGATTTCGCTGTTGGTGCCTCTGCCATAATTGTATCACCTGCCATATCTTAATTCCTCTATTTCATTGTTTTGCTTTCCTGTATGGTTCTGGTCACTCTGGGTAGTCTGATGTTCTACTAGTTGTTTCGCCCCAAGCTATGCTTGTACGTTGGCAAAACATACTTGAGCCGCTTTCTCAATTATGTTCAATTGAACATTGTGAACTGACTAACCCCATTGCACTTGAGATTTGAGAAGTGTTTATGTGTTAGCTTTGGAGAGCCTAATATACTATTTTCTATGATCCCGTTTGGTCTCAATGTATGTGCTGTGAATGTGGTGGAAGTATATATTTTGTTCTGAGTAGTTGTGAGAATGGTGTGTGGTGTTGTGTTAGTGTGTGGCGGACTCTGGTGGGCGTATACTTTCGATATGTGATACGATGGTTCTCCTATTTCATGTATCGAGCGTGAGTTATGCTGAGAGGTGTGGTTACCAGCGTCTCTCTAAGTTTATCATTGTTAGAAGCGAGGGTTGATGTTGCTGTTCTGGAGCGAATTGTGGTGTGCTACCACAATTTGTGGATGGTGTGTGTGTTGATGTTTGTCTGTCTCTCTTTGGTTTTAGCTGTTGTGTCATGTGATTGAGAGCAGTATGATCGTAAATAGTGTGTTTGTTTTGTGTTTCAAACGAAGACTCCAGAGTAATTGGGGGCACAACTCATATAACAAGTTTACCTCTAGCTCCTTGGTGACCAGACTAAGATAAATTATCGGCCTCGGGAAGTAAGCCGGACGGTTGCGACGCGTAACGGGGCTCGACCCAAGGGCGGATGGGCGGTCCGAAGTTTTTTGAATCTAAGGGAAATCAATACTGTTTTTTGAAGCCTGTATAGAATTTGCATTTTATGATTACTTTCCTTTTCTCTAAATCTTTCATCAAGCTATAAAGAAATACAACTGAGGACTTAAAACCACTTGTTAGTTTCCCATCTTTTGCCCAACTAATATGTGTTACAAAGTTGTTATCCATTGAGGACCTCAACTTCTTCGGATTTCATCACGTTTTGCTTGTTTGCATGTTAACTTTCCTGACATGACCCTGAATTCTACTTGAAAGAAAACAAACTCAGTATTTTTTAGTGATAAAGCATTTTTACAGCTTTTTGCGATGAATAACTAGGCTGCCTGTGTGTTCAATATTTTTTAAAAAAAAATCAAATCAATTTAACATCAATATTTTAGGGCCACTTCACTCAGTCCTCCGCTGGCAAATTACATTTACCTTGGTAATTTCAATTTATTAATTATAGGTGAATTGAAGTTTCTTGCTCGTATGTGGTGAAAGTTTCTAGTATTCTTGTATGTGAGGATGGATTGCATTTGAAATAATTTTTGAAGCCTACTCCCTTTCGCAGCTTGAAGTTTGACGGAGACAGAAGTTCTTAAGACATACTGAGCTCTTTCTTAAATCTCGATATGAAACGATAGAATGGTAGAGAAGTAAGGCTTTTAGTTCTTTAGGCTGCGCTTACCTTCCGAAGTCAATAGGCGTCTTCGATCAGACCTGAGTAAATAGCTCCCTGTGTCGTCGATTATGTTAGATGGAAGGCAAGAGTTGAATGGTTATTTTTGCTCTCTTCACTGTAAGCGCGAACTGGTCACACCACACAAAACGTTCATATTTCTTTTAAAATACTGTTTAGGGGCTGCAGTGCTCTTTCTATTCAGAGTACTGGGCGAAAACTTGTCTAAAGTAGTTTAGACTTCAGATGTCCGCGATGGAAATTCCAGTGGAACTCTTGAAATTGCCAGAAGGAATTTTAGAAAGTTGCTCAGAGTATGAGAAACACGTTGCTCAGGTCCGTTCACTAGCATTTGAAACAGCTAGTAGTTAAATGTGAGTGAGACTCTTAACCTGCGACTATTTCCTTCTGGAGCATTGTTTACATGGCAGTACGTGTAATTGGAGGCTCAGCGTTGGCTTCAATAAATTGCCCATCCTGAACATCTTCTAAAATTTGAGTGCCTGTGATATGTGCGCTTAGAACTTTGCACAAATAAGAGCTTGCCACAGCCAAAGCAATTTAAAGGGCTGGTCAATCTATCTGGCGTGGACACCTACTTATTTTACAATGGTTAAGCATACACTTTGCTCAAGCTTAGCGGAGAAAAGTGCTTCTAAGAATGGCGTGGGTTGCATCAGAGAGTACCTAGCGAGGTTTTGTTTAAGAATTGGCGATCGCCCAGAGCGCGGAGTGCTAGGGTGCGTTTTAAAATCCTCTCTTATGCTATCACAGCCATTTCCGACAGTTCTTCCCCAATTGATCTTCCATTTTAGCAACGCCACTATTCCATGATTGCTAATTCTAATGATTAGCGCATCAGGTGCCCATCAATTACTCCAATAATTTAATTCGTATGGTAGCTTTTAGTAGCTCGAGAGTGATTTAAGCAGTGCAGTAGGCGTCGAGCTTGGCTCAAGGACTGGACTGTAGGGCTGGTCAAATCGGAGATAAAGGTCAGCAAGCTTTAGCCGTTCAATCCGCTGACGCGCCACGATAAGAGTGAGGCTCCCGGCTTATGGTGTCCCAGACTTCATGCTGCCAAAGATAGCTAGTTCTAACAGCATGTAAGAAATCCTGCAAGTACTGTGCAAGACATTAGGTACACTTCTTGTGGAAGTAACGAGTGTTCCTGCTGTTGCCTCAGCAATTTAGTCATGCTAGGTCCAGACATGACCACAGAGACACTCTGATTTGGACCAGCTCAGCGTACTGAGACGAGAACACGGAGGCTTTTTCGCGCTTGGGGGTAACAGAGCATGAGCACTGCCAGGTGGATGGGATCAAACTTACGACAACCAGTTCTACGTGGCGTAGCTTAAGGTTGGCGTGGGCAACAGGTCGCTGGTAGTCGTTTGATGACTGGGAGTGGAAGCCATGCTTTCTGCGACAAATGGCGTATTCTTGTTCTCGTGTCTTAAACGGTTTGTGCTAACAAATCCAATTGCTCTTCTAGACAGGTGGAATTGTAAGCTCAAGTCGTCGGGAGGGTGGTGCCAAAGTTTGCCGGTTAGGCCCCAAAGGAAGCTTGAGAATCTGGCCAGCCGTCCAAGAGGCAGAGCAGAGAAGCAGCGGAATAGAAGTACCGAGGACCAGCAGAGTAGGCCAATTGGGGTCCGGGCGTGTGTGCCAGTGACAATGGAACGTCCCGTCCAGTCGGACCGCGACATGTGTCCTCGCGCACGAGTCGTTCTCACTTTGTTCTACGGGCAGAGGCGTCTGCAGAATAAAGCGGTGATTGTTAAGCTTTTAGAGAAAACAAGCTCGGAGGGAGCCTGTCTTCCGCCGGGCGGGATGCGCTAACAGGTGCCACCAGGCGAGGCCCCGGAAGTACGGGGACATGTGTGGCAAGTAGGGAGGCTACCCTATAGGTTCAAAACACCAATACACTGCATGCGGCACTTTGGGTCCCTCTAATAGCAAAGTCGGGTTTGACATGCCCTGCTGAAGAGCTAATTCTCGCTGTGCAGTGTATTGTTCACGATATCAGTGTGATCTTTCCATCCTCGACTATAAACCCAAGCCTTTGGCGTTAGTATGCTCCCGTTTGTCATTCCAAAGAAGAACGAGTTTCACCCCTAAACATTATTTCTATACGCAAAGGCTTCGCGTGAGGCAAGCAAATTGGAAAATTCTGAGGAATATACCGAGATGTCGTGGTAGAAAGGAGTTGATAAAGGTACACAGATTAGACTGTTCCACGAGATGTCAGACTGGTTTCTCTAAGGTCCTTGCTAATCTGCCTGTCCAGTGCACGGATTGGCTTATCAGGTGAATAATAACGACAGCATAGGCCATATTGCTTAGAACCAAGGGACTAATGAGATGTTCTTGCAACAGCTTGCTTTCTGACAGCCATAAGCCGTACGCATTCATCACAGTATAGCTTAAACATGGTGTGCAAATATCTGTCAGGAGGAGCATTTCATATAGCAGTTTAAATTTGCCTTATTATACTCTGAGCACAACTCTGTCTCCACAACTAAATTTTGAGGCTTTCCTTAATTTTTGTCACACGAGTACTACCTACTGCTGATAGAGTACCCTTAATTATTTGGCTCTGATTTGGTTTCATGTACGTAAAGATCCCACAAAAAAATTAACATCTTGCAAAGCACACTAAAGAATTCCTGTGCTAATAGTTCCTTCTCACTTGTAGACATGGTGGGCAGTTCAAATTTCACACAGGAGTTAATTAATAATATTGCGGCAGACGGAATGCGCATAGTTGTATTTGGGCGATAGTTGGCTGTGTAAAGTGGGATTAATTTCCCTCGCTTGAACATATCCATATAGCATGGCACCAGAGTGTGATATCTTCCTGCTCATTATATTGTTTTTATATGGGCAGCACGGTTTTCCATGGTTGCTAGAGCCTTGAGATGAATGTTAGGACCATATAGCACAATAACTAATTTCTCCATGCTTTGATTATTCGAAGGGTTCTCGTGCAGTAGATTTGTCTGCATAGAATTGTTTATGTTTAAATTAAACTAGATTTTCATTCAACGATGATAGGACTTTGGATTATTATGGCCCACTCCCCCCTCCCATTGTAAATGTTGATACCTCATTGTTAGACCCTATTCTTCTCGCTTTCAGGAACATTATGATGAGTGTGGTGTGCATAGACTCATTGATTGTCCTTTCAAACTATAGAAATGTTTATTGATCTAGTAAATACTGGTAATAATAAAGCAGCTTTTCTTCGAGGTTGGTGAAGAAAGTGATATAATTGTTATAAGGCTCACACTACTTTTGTACGGGCTATCCACATAAGTTATGCATATATACATAAAGATTAATCGTGAGAGTGTTCTTATGCATTTAGCGTCTTACAATATAAACCCTCTGTGTGCTCCCAGATCCAGTGTAAGTTTTCCTCTCCAATGGACTGTTTTAGCTGATCAATATCAACAAATAATCAGTTTAAAGATCATTGATTGAATCTGCTATTGATATGCCTTATGCCGGGATATTTTTTTACAAAGTTTGTATAGTGCTTACAAAGAATAATACGAACTGTCACTAAATCAGGGCATAGTCGCTTGCTGTCGCATTCGATGCACGTGAAGCAGGAGGGTGTTCTCTTTGTCGAAATTAACGTGACTTGAAAATATAAACCCAGTCATTCCTCTTATTGGCTGAGGACAATAACATTATTAGAAAGGCGCAGAGATGCAGAAGCCAGCAAAGGTATGTGTTATATTGATCATATAGACATAAAACACGAATGGGAGCACTGTGGTAGACGGGTACTCTCGAAGGCTAGATATTTAGCAGCCCTTCTAAAGCAATTATAACAGAGTCAGAGGCCTATTGGCCCCCCAAAATATCTGTGTTCCTCATATTTACCGGAGCACCTCAGTAAGATGTGACAGGTGCATGAGATCAAACTCTTGTGCTTGGGTTGAGACCCAAACTGCCAAACAACTCCTGACATGGCTTACTGATGCATCTGAATGCACAGCAGAGTGAGATTCATTCCTGATACGCTTGTCCGACAATCTGTAACTAGGTAACGTTACTCACATGAACACGTCGCGGAAGGGTGATAGATCACCCGGAAAGAAAGCTTAAACAAGCGCCACAATATTAGGAAAATACCCGCGAGAAAGCTAAAAAAAAACATGAACATGACCACATTAGGCTATAGCTAATGACTACGATACAATTACTTATATATATATACGTAATATATAGTAGCTATATCTACTAATAGTTAATATTATATGCTTCTCTGCTGAGGTTTTTTGCCGAATCTGACCACCCCACATAAACACTGATGGTCATGACCCTTCGCAACCGTAAATGCCCCAAAAACAGATCACAGCTCACACAGCTCAAATCCCCCCCTCAGGGCAAACTAAGACTAACCTGAGCACAAGCCAGCCCGCCACCTAAAGCAAAGCACCCCCAGCCAATCAGAACACAGCCAACCCCTTCCTGACAATCAGGAACATGACGCAAACCTCCCACCCAATCAAGTCACGGCCCTCCCACCTACGCATGTTAAAAAGGACAAGAGCAGCTGCGAAGCTCACGATTACTCTGAGAATTCGACAGTCAGCCGCAAGACAAACAAAGCCTGATATGATGACGTGAATTGGAGATATTATCGAAACGATTGCCCTAAAGTCGGAATCAGGTCGAGTGATGTAAGCCAAAACGTTTCAGACAAGAATCTTCATCTTGCCAGTCAATCGAGGCTTCTGCTGCATGGATGTGAAACGATATTCTAAGTTCTCTGAGCAGTTCCTCTGTTTCCATTACATTTTGAGAGGACTGGTCGTATAGTCTGGAGGGCTTTAAACGTTGGGTCTTGTCGGTCTTTCAATTGGCACATTGCGAGTCTTGAGTTGACTTGATTGGTGTATTCATGATTTCTTCTTGCTCGATTTTGTTCGTATTTGAATTGCTTACTTGGCAACCACTCTGCTTCTTGTGCTTGCGAGGCTTTCTCAATGCTAGCTCCTGGCGCCGTGTGTGAACAGATGGCTGAAAGGCGATTCATCAGCAGGCTGTGGGTGTTCACGCTGGGTGCGAGGTCGGCCTTGGTGGAGGGGTGTTTGTGTTGTGAGCTATATTACAATATAAATTAATATAGGTCTATAAATACGTATTATATAGTCACGTGTATTAACACTCCTATAAAGTATTATTATACTATATATACGTGATGGTTTCTTTTTAGAGCCTTCGTCGCGCGGCTATAGACTTTAGGTGCTGGATTTAGCTTCTTCGGGTATTATCCACCGCTCATTGGTAGTTCTGTTAATCTTGTTAAGTGTCCAGGCAACCGGTTTCAGGTGCAACTCTCATCTCCATCATCAGGCTTCGTGTGCATGTGTGTTTCACGAGTTTCTCGTGTTTCAAAGTTGAGGCTGATCTATCTGATTGGCTATTAGCCTGGTCTGATGTTGGTCTGCGTTGTGACCTCTTCGAGTTTGATTGACTTGTTTCGGTTTCCTTTTTGTCTGTTTGTGGCCTATTGATTTGGCTGGCGCAACCACTTCGTTGTCTTTGTTTTTGTGACTTTTCAATCGCAGCTTGGCTCCGGTCCGTGAAAGCTGGACTGCTAATTCCAATCAGCAAGCTGCTATTCCATATGAAAGCTGGGTTTCACCTGGGGTGCGGGTGTGGGGGGGTGTTGAGCTTGAGTATCAGAGAGTCTGTTTGTGCCCAGGTGTTTGCCTGGCCTGTTCGTTGGAGAGCTTTCTATTGACGAGTGACAGGCTTCCAAGTATGATGACAGTCGCTGGATTCATCTCTTCGTGTGCGTTTGCTGTCAGTCTTTTTTTATCAACTCTATGGCTCTCATCTGATATTCTGTGGCATTGGTGTTTTCACTTAGTTGGCTCAGGGTTTTAGTGCCGATTAGAATTGATGTTGTGAACCTGTGTTTTTCATGTGTTGGACTAGTGAGGCAGTGTTTGTTCCAAGCCTCTTTGTTTGCTCATTTTTGTGTTCATCTAGGCGGGTACTTATTCTTCTATTGGTCTGTCCAATGTATGTGGCTGGGCATATATATATATATGCACAATTGAGTCACATCTCTTATGTTTTCATAACTGGCAGCCAGAAACATCCACATATGTAGGATTCTGAACTGTGTCTGAAAGACTACGACAGCCCTCCTCACAACTTGACATCTTCCAGATGTGTTAAGAGCACAACTCCCAGAATCTCTAACTAGCAGGACTTCCAGCCAAGCTGTTCTCTAATCAAAGATGATGCTAATTCTCTCAGCCTTAACTTATGGAGTTGTTCAACTACAAAATAGTTAAGATAGAATCAAGTAAGGCACTTTTAATTCCTCGGAAGATAGGCAGACATCAGTATGTTATACTGTATATATGTATATCATTTCCAGAAATTGCTTGCCTTCCCTCATGTTCTTAACAAAGTATAAAAAATACATTGGAAAGTTACTTTATATATGTATGAGTGTAATTATTTTATTTATGTCTTGCATGTAGCACACAGATACATATATATAGTATGTCATCATTATAAGTGGATCTTATAGTACAAAAGAAGTGGGAATAACATACCTATTAGCACTGAAAATAGATGCCAAAACAAAACCACTAGGATTAGACTATGTGTTTAAAAGTCTAAATTTGCTAGAATTAGTGCTCTGCATAGGCAAAGTATTTCCATTAATTGTCCTAAGTAAGCTAATGTCCATGAAGCTGAAGGAAGGAACAGCTTTCTCTATGGTCCGGAGTAAAAAACAATAGAAAAGTCCCAGGCCTTTTACTTGATTACTAAGACACTTAGTGGACAATCACTTAAATATGAGCCAGCAATGTGCAGCAGCAGCCAAAAAAGCTAATATGGTCCTTGGTTGTAGAAACAGAGACATGAATTATTAGTACCACTTTGTAAAATCTTAGTAAGACCATACCTGGATGCTGCATCCAGTTTTTGTTACCACATTGTTGAGATTTTGGAAAACTGCAGAGAAGAGCAACTATGGTGATTAAAAGCCTGGAGATGAAAACATATGAAGAAGTCTTGCAGGAATTGGGTATGGCTAATCTACAGAAAAGAAGGACAAGGGATGACATGATAGCAATATTCCAATATTTGAAGGGCTGCCACAAAATAGAAGAGGTCAACTTATTTTCCAAAGCATCAGAGGGCAAGCAAGAAACAATGGATGGAAACTAATCAAGGAGATTAGCAACCTGGAATTAAGGAGAAACTTCCTAAAATTTAATCAGTGGAACAGCTTGCCTTCAGAAATTGTGGGTGCTTCATCACTGGAGGTTTTTAAAAAGACACTGGCCAGCCACTTGTCAGTGATAGTATATGATCTCCTGCTTCAGCAGGGGGTTGGATTAGAGCAGGAGTTGCCAACCTTTTGGACCTCAGGAACCACCAAATTCATAATTTTAAATCCTGTGGAACAGAGACCCTGAAAAAAATCTCCAAAAAAGTCTGCAGGAAAATTCCCCACCCCATTTTCCTACCAATCAAGCATTCTTTATTTGGGATTGCAGGATACCATTTCCAGCTCCGTTCTTGGGGGGGGGGGGGAGACTTTTCGCTTCATGCAAGGAAAGCAGAAGTCTTTCTTTCTCTCCCCCAAGCTCAACCAGAATGGCACAGCCTCTTGGAGCAGGATGCCTTGCAGGGTCCCAAAAACTCATTTCTGGTCGAGTTTGGGGGAAAGAAAGACTTTTGTTGCTTTCCTTGCACAAAAACAGAAGAAGAAAGAAGCAGAAAGAAGCAGCCCAGTAGCCAGGTGAGGCAAATGGGGTGAGTGAGGCAAGTTCCCCCCCTCTGCCCTTTCCCCCCTCCCCTCACTACCTCATGTTGTTCACAATGCGATGCAAGCCTTGTGTTCCCTTGGGCCATGTGGGCAGTACAGCCTTGTATTCCCACACAGCCTGGATTAATTGCTTTGGGGGGTGCTTTGGGGGTGACATTTCTCTGTGGACCACCAAAATTTTCTCACAGATCACCAGTGGGCCTCGGCCCACTGGTTGGCAACAACTGGACTAGAAGACTTCCAAGGTCCCTTCCAGTTCTATTCTGATTAAACTACTATAAAGAAACCTATTGAGACCTTTGCTTAATATCCTTTCCAGCAGAGGTGTGGGTGAGAGCAGTTAATCAAGAAAACCTCCATAGAGCAAAAAAAAGAGTATCAGTGGAAGGAAAAATCCTGAGTAAGCACTTCTGAGATTTTCTGTTGTGGTGTTGCTATGGGAGGAAAAAGAAAATATCATCCATAGTTGATTGATTAGTTCATTCACCATCTATTAACTTCCTGCAATAAATTAACTTGGTGCTGAGCTGCTGTGTCTTTCAAAAATTAAATTGTTATACTCCATGGCGCTGAAAAGTTTGTGTACACTTTTGAAATTTCAATTTTTCTGCATAAATGCAATCTAAAACATGATTGGTTCTCCACACATCCTAAAACTATAAATAAAAGGAACCTAATTAAAAATATGAGTCAAAAACATTCTACTTGTTGGGCCTTCCGATTTGAGCTTCTTCGGCAACAGACCGAAACCGCGACTCTGCGCGGTTTCAATCCGTGCTCGCTGCTGGAGCGCCCCGAGCTGGCTGATTTGGGGGCTAAGTCACCCCGTAGAGGTGGTAAAGAGGGGGGAGACTGCCAGCAGGGTTGAGGAGAGCAGCATCTCTCCTCCTCAGCTGGCCATTACTCCCTTTCCCGAAGGCAGTTGCAGCGGTGGTCAGAAATGGCCACCCCAAAGAAGAACTTGACCGGAAAAGAATGTGCAGGAGGAAGTTAAGAGAAAGTTCTGGTTGACCGGGTCAAACAGCAAAATTCCAGGTACCCTGGAATTTAAACTATATAAAAAAAAATAACACTGTTCCCAAAGAAGATTTTTAAGCAGCGAAGGAGAGAGAAAAGGGAAAGGATTTGTGTTTTTTTTTCTCTCCTCTTCCTTCCTTTTTCCTCTTCCTATACTAACAGCTTAGAGACTTAAGCAAGAAAATGAAAAAAAACCCACTTTGACATAATAGGCATTTAAGCTGAAAATAAAGTGTCAAAGGGATAATAAAGATTGCTGGATATGCAAAAGCTTTTGAAAGCAGGAAAGGAAAGAAAAAGAATAAAAGGGCAGGATCTGGAAGAGAGGAGACTTCCTGGAATTAAAAAGAACTCACAATAAAATCTAAACAAGACTTCTAAAAGATACATTTTAACTGAAACATGGCAACAAAATAATAAAACCCCAGGAAGAGCAAGTGAAAAAAGAAGTAAGAAGAAACAGCTCGGGAGTATTTGGATTACTTGGTGACTTCTGGATTTTTGGTTACTGCATTTGAATGACTAAAATCAATCGGGTGGTTGTTTAAAAGTGTTTAAAATGGCACCACTTTTAGAAGAACTGAAAATGGAACTTAAAAGATACAAAGAAGATGCACAAGAAGGGAGAGGTTTTTTTGGCTTCGTATTTCAATTCTTAGAAATGGAGATTTGGAACTATGAGAAACAACAAGAAACACAGAACAAGAAGATTGGGACAAAGAAGAAGCCATCTTAAATGAAATTTATGTGGGAAATTTAAGTAATTTTAAGTAATTTTATGTGGGAAAAAAAAAGCTGTAGAGAAGAAAAAAGCTACATAGGCAGCTCAAAAGAAATACAAAATTGCACTCAACCAAAAATTGAAGTTTTTAAGAACCAGGCTTCTGAAAAAATTAGACAAAAGAAGAAAATTCAAGGCATGACAATCTATATTTTCTTAAATATTCCCCTGCTTCAGTCCAAAGGGTCTTTTATTCTNTGATGTTGTAATTGGGATTATTCTTCACTGTCTTTTTTTTTTTAGCATAATGGAGACACCCCATTCCCCACAATAAAAAGGAAAAACACAGTGGAAGAAGTGCTATTCCATCATTCTCTATCACTCATTTCTTTTTTCAGATTTTCTGGCCTAAATATTTCTTCTTAGCTTTACAACTGTAGGATTTTAGGAAAAAAAGCTTCTACCTATGCCTAGGATGCTGACAGAGGCAACCAGGGTCAAAGAAACTGGCAACTGTTTTGACATGACCAAAAATAGTGAATAGTAGTATGTTCGTTTTGAATTCCTTTCTGAACTTCAGAATAGACAGCTTAGCCGTGACCAGGTTATAAGTTGGAACTCACATATTGAAAATGATAGTGAATTTTGAACATGAACAAATTTATGTTCATAGTAGCCTAACAACTGATAAACTATTATATTATGTAATATATATTATGTGTTTGGATGGGGTGAAAGGTCTCCAACTTAGTCCTACCAAGGTTGAGTGGTTGTGCTTATTTGCAGCAGTTCTGGGAAGATTCTATCATTGGTCTTAGATGGGATTGCACTTCAGAGGATGATGCCTATTTAGGACCCTTACCTGAAGCTGGTCAACTTCATCTGGTGTACCTTTTACAAGTCTGCTTCCTGAACTGTTTGCTTCCAGATGTAATTCGATGATGATCACTGTTTATAAAGCCTCTATGGCAGGGAGATCAAACTTGCATCATCAAAGCATCATCATGTGATGTATTATGATCCCCCCCTTCACTAAATTAGCTGTGGGCAAACTGTGGGTATGGAGCTTTGTGGGCATGTGATGTGCCCATGCAATTGGTCAGAATGACAATTGCTTGCTTTCTCTACCATCTTTCTTTTCTTTTTTTTGTGTTGCCTTTTTCTAAAAATATGTTTGATAATTTTTAAATTACCCACCATCATTGGGAGTCAAGCAGCATATAATTACAGAAAGGACATCTTATTGAAGATCATATGTTCTACTGTCCTAGATTATATCTGTAACTGTTGCTATTCTTAAGTGCACTAAATTTAAGTTTGTGTATTTGTATGTAGACTTTTTATTAGCTTTCAGTTTAGCATATATCTCTGTTTCACAGAAAAAAATATACACTGAATATAGAAAATTTGGGGTGTCAGAGTGCCAAACAGAAGGTGAAGCTGCCATAACTTGCAAAGAGATGCATTGAAAAATAATGGCAACTAAAATACAATAAAAGGCTATTGTCAGATTGAGGGATAGACAGATTGATAAAGTCAGTGTATTCCTATGAACAGTGCTGTTTTATTAATAGAGAATTATTGTAATATAGATCCAGAACCATTTGAGATACTCTTGCTGTAATAAAATCAAAGATTTGTATTATAGAAAATATTTAATTCTGATTAATTAGTCTAGTAATTGTGAGTTAATTAAAGCAAAATCCTGAAATACATTAATGCTGAAGTAGTTCTCTTACTTTATGAATAATGTTTTGGAGCACAGAGGAACAGTAAGATGATCCAGGGTTCAGATTAAGCAGTGACACAGCTCTTCATAAAATCTTTAATCTTTCCAACCCTCCATTCATTTTCTTTGTCATCTCCTTTTGTCTTCTTTTTGAAGTCTTTAATTTAGCTCCTTCTATGTCAAACTGCCAGGAGAACAACAGTTTGCTCTTGGAAGAGGTCTCAATTGATTCCTTATGCAGAGCTTTTGAAATGAGGCCAAAAACTTCTCACAATTAGACTCAGGGCTGTAGGGTACCCATTCTAGCTTTGTAAAGGGCTCCTTTGTATAAAACCTGAAAAATGGAGGGCATTGTCAGGTCACGGTTTAATTAACATGCAAAGCACATGAGTGAAAATGGATCCAAAAGACAAATATAAGATTTAACTTTCTTATATTTTAACAAAGACATTGT
>BHFT01077515.1:0-20681 GCA_004320025.1 Laticauda laticaudata
ACGTAGGTTGGACTAAACCAAGTGGGGAAGGGTGTTCTATATTAGCATACTTGTAATACCGCTTCCTGATTGGTCCATCAATACTACACTGTGATTGGTTCTTCAACGCTACTGTGATTGGTTCGCAATGGCTGCCTGTGATTGGTCCACCTGAGCGGCGGGAAATTCAAGGAGCCAACATTGGCCGCGAGCTGCAAGCAGCCGCTATAAAAGAGGCTGCCACGGCTCCACAGTCAGGGAGATTTCAGGAACTGAGTGAATATGGTGACCAATAGAATGAAAATGTTAGATGTTGGCAAGAAAAAGGGGTTTTTATTCACCACTTAAATTAGTCTTTTTTGATTGATTAACATTCTGGGCATCTGAAAGGATTTTAGTTTTGTAAGACTCTTGAAATAGGTTCTCATATGGGATGGGAATGCAAGTTATATAATCCTAGTTCTAAATCCATTGTTGAAGCAAACTAAAGCCTAGCCGAAGCAAGGACCAAACAGTTGCTTAAGATCCATTCAGCAGGATGAAATACATATATTTCTGAATTTTTGAACTGGACAGAGATCAGGCAGTCTTATCCTTATTCTTCCCAACATTTTCACATTTAGCTGGATGTTTCAGAGTACTCTTCTAATAAAGCAAGATCCCAATTTACGTGGAAAGCTATAGTCACATTCAAAGGTGCAATAACCTCAGTTTCCTAACAGGCCTTCAACTAGACATTTGGAGGGGAATGTTAGCATGCATGCCTCATTCTCCATTTGAGTCCTCAGTGCATTTAGCTCAATATTTGAAAAAGGCTTTAAGGATCTATGACCTTCCAGGTTTCACTCTCCACTTCACCAAACAGAATTATGTATTCATAGAGCAGAATACAACACATAGAGCAGAATATAACCTTTTCCAGAATATAACCTTCCCCAAAATCTGTCATCCAGATGCATTGAAAAACAGTTTCAAAATTCCCAGGAAGCATGGCCTTGGGCAGTTTACATTGGAAAGCAGCACCAAGCTTAAAGGCTAGGTCCCACTGGCCGACGGTTGCAAAACATATGCAAAAAGGACACAAAATTTTGGGGGTGCTCCATCCGTTGTCATCCGCTCCAAAAAGTGGCAAAATTTGCATAAACAACAGAAAAGAAAGGAAAAGAACGGACGTGGGTAGTATGTAGTGGGGATGTTAAACGGATGTTCATAGGAAGTCTAGAGGATGTATATAGGATGCAAACCATTCACTGCTCATCCTTTCTATTTCCGTGCTACTAACGCTGTGTAGACGTTCCGTGTACCTTTTGTTTCCTCCCTCTTTCCATTTTCAGCTGCAACAGATGTGAGTTGCGAGGATGCCCAGAGGATGCAGAGAGGATACAGCGGATGTTTAACGGATGATAAACGGACATAGAATGTTTGTTGCTCGTATGTCACGGATTTTCATCGTACACAGCGGAAAGTTCATCCGTTCACAAAGTTTTTTGCAGCTCAAAACTTCTTGAGCGAATGAAATCTCAGTGGATGGATGCTCAAAGGATAGAGCGTATGAAACACGTATGCAATGGGTACACAATGGATGCATAGCGTTTTCCAATGATTTTTTTAATGTTTACATTCTCTTTGCGTCCGTTGGTGCAGTGGGACAGGGGCTTAATGAAACTGATGTAGAAAGAGGGGGTGTTTGTAGGATATCTCTAACCAAATTGATCAATCCCACGTGAATGATCAATCTGAGGGCTATGCCAGTTGTATATGGGCCAGTCACGTTGATTATCATCCAGCAGTAATCATTCTAGTGGTCTTTTCTTAATCTTTTTTAAAATCCCCATTGGGTCAGTCCTTGAGGAAGAACTGAAAGAAAATCTCACCTCTGTACTTTTGTGCTGGTTTATTTCAACTCCACCTCTCCCCCACCGCCCCATGCCTAGGATTATAAAAAAAAAACAAAAAAAAACAGATAAGATGCTGCTTGGAACATCCTCACTTTTGCAGCTGTTCTAGCTTATTGGCTCTGCACCAGAGGCTGGACAGAGAACTAATCACAAATTAACCCCCTTTTCCAGATTAAGATGAGTCATGGATGGTTGGACTTATCCAGCAAGTAATCTTGGCCTCTCTCCTAACATAGCAATGGCTTCTCTGGGTTCAGACAATATAATGGTGTTACCAGTGACACAGCTGAGACTTTTGCATTCACATAGTCTAAGTAAGCAGGGTTGTCTGCTGGGTGGACCAGAGAGAGCAGCTGCCTTCCTGAATTAATTGGACTGGTTGCAGGAGAATACAGAGGCAGCAAGGAAGCGCTTGCTTGCATGCATACATGCTGCTTTAAATTTTCATCTTCTGATCCCTGAAAAACAGCTACACTGAAACCTGACTAAGGCCAACTGGCCCCTGCAGTGCTATGTTAACATCTTCCTCCCTGAATCTCTCAGATCTCATTCAAAGTGGGGGAGAAAAGACTGCCAGGCTGCTGCTGAGAGAGACACAGTACTAAAATGAAGGCTAACAAACTCTCCAACAAAGTTAAGGAAGTGGTGGTGATTGTGGATGGAGACTGCCCGGCTATACAGCTAAATGCTTGTCAATCAATCAGAATAGAGCTGGAAGGGACATTCGAGGTATTCAAGACCAACCTCCTGCTCAAGCAGGGAGATCCTATACCAGTGGTGGGATTCCAAAATTTTTACTACCGGTTCTGTGTGTGTGGCTTGGTGGGCATGGCAGGGGAAGGATACTGCAAAATCCCCTTCCCTCCCCACCCCACTAACCTGCTTTCCAGCTCCGTTCTCCTGTGCTGGGCAACAAAAGAAGACCCAGCCAATCAGCTGGGACTTGGAAGGCAGAGAATAGATGGGGGCGGGGCCAGTCAGAGGTGGTATTTGCCGGTTCTCTGAACTNAGGCAGAGAATAGATGGGGGCGGGGCCAGTCAGAGGTGGTATTTGCCGGTTCTCTGAACTACTCAAAATTTCCACTACCAGAACTGGTCAGAAGCTGCTGAATACTGCCTCTGTCCTATACCATTTCAGACAAGTGACTGTCCCAGTGGTGGGATTCAAAATTTTTTACTACTGGTTCTGTGGCTTGGTGGGTGTGGCTTAGTGGGCATGGCAGAGGAAGGATACAGCAGAATCCTCATTCCCTCCCCACTTCTGGGGGAAGGTTACTGCAAAATCCCCTTCCCTCCCCACCCCACTAACCCGCTTTCCAGCTCCGTTCTCCTGTGCAGTGCAACAAAAAAAGGCCCAGCCGATCAGCTGGGACTCGGGAGTCAGAGAATAGATTGGGGCGGGGCCAGTCAGAGGTGGTATTTACTCAAATTTTCCTCTATCAGTTCTTCAGAACTGGTCAGAACCTGCTGAATACCACCTCAGGACTGTCCAGTCTCTTCTTAAAAACCTCCAGTGATGGCAAGCAATTCTACGGGTAAATTGTCATCACTGTCAGGAAGTTTCTACTTAATTCCAGCTTGCTTCTCTCTCAGATTAGTTTCCATCCATTATTTCTTGTCCTGCCCCCTGGTGCTTTGGAAAATAAGTTTGACCCCCCTCCTCTTTGTGGCAACCTCTCAAATATGGGAATACCGCTATCAGATCCTCTCTAGTCTTTCTTTTCTCTAGACTAGCCAAACCCAAATCCTGCAACCGTTCTTCATATGTTTTTGTCTCCAGGCCTTTAATCATCTTTTTCGCTCTTTGCACCTTTTCTAAAGTCTCAACATCTTTTTTTGTAATGTGGTCACCAAAATTGGATGCAGTATTCCAGGTGTAGCCTGACTAAGGCTTTATAAAGCAGTATCAATCTTTCATGTGATTTTGATTCTATGTCTCTGTTTATACAACCCAGGATTGTATTAGTTTTTTGACTGCTGCTGCACACTGCTGGCTCATATTCAAGTGATCATCCACTAGGACTCCAAGGTCCCTCTCACACTTATTGTATTTGAGTCAGGTTTTGCCTGCAGATTTGGAATCTGCCTTGTGGGTGAAGAGTTTGGCCCACTCAGCTGAGTTGAGTATTGTTTGAGTATTGCTAGGTGGTAGATTTTTCCCTACCTGTGATTAAAACTAGAAAAACTTCCTACCTACCACAGTATAATGTCTGTGCTATAACACTGAATTAATAGGATCCAGCTGGACAACCAGCTATGTCCATTCCTTTTCCTGGACACTCTAATTCCTTCCCCCTCCTACAACTTTCCAGCCAGTTTTCGTTCCCGACCCAGCCAGGATTCCACAGGGCTGACTGTGGGCTTGTTTGGGAGTTATGACTTGCAGATTTTAACTGGGGATCTGATCTCATGCTTCTAGCTATTGTAATGTGTTTTTAAAGCTCTCGAATCTAGAGGTTGATTTTCTTTTTTCCTTTTAACATGTTAAATAGGATATTCTTTTCTCAGAAAAATGCACATTTCAGGGAAGTACTTTGCTCAGTAAATCACTAAATTTTGGAACAGCCTGCCATGTGATAGAAATGACCACTTGTTTAAGTAGGTTTATGCTTAATAGTTAAGTAGTTTTAATGCCCAGTTTTTCTGTAATTACCCAGTCAGAATGATATGATGATTTGAATTCAAACTGCTCAGATGGGAGAAACTAATGCCTCTTAACCTTGCTGGTGAGCCTTCAGAAGCCACCTGATTAACTTCTCTGATATAGAAGGCAGGATCAGAAATAGATAGTGTGATCCAGCAGGACTGTTTCTGCTTTTCTTAGGCATTATATTGAAGTTTGACCATTCTCACAAAAGCTCTATCTTAGAGATGTTGATTTGGTCTTAAATTTTGATTCAGTACTGAAGTTAGTCTATATTTAGTTGTATCTCATGTTAATCCTGGTTAGAGTAGGACCTACTGAAATATTGAGACGAATTCTAACCAGATTCATGAAAAAGCATACATAACACGTTAAATGAACTAGAGTTAGTCCCAAATTAACACTGGGCTGCATGTATGCTTATCACTTTTGTCATAAGTAACTTTGAGATATAAGATTAGCTACTTTGGCAACAAGGAGTCTTATCTGAAACAATGGGAGGATTTCTTACTGTGAATGTTTCCCTGCCTTTATTAGAAACTAGTGTCCTAAGTGTCAGTTCTGCCAAGACCTTGAATACTGTATTAAACCAGCTTATATATTGTGGAAGTCCAGGAATAAAACTGGCTGCACACATGGCAGACATGCTTAACCAATGGCTCAGTATAAACTATTAAAATATTTGAAGCTACTAATAATATACCATGTAATCAAGGAATACTTACAATGTGTAGTTCTAAACAAATTCATATTTTCGGTGAGACAAGGATAAAAAATGAGCTTCTTCAAAAAGAGGTAGAAAAGGGGAATTTTGAAAAGTGATTTATTGTAACAGAGTTTTCCTATATGTGAGGAAACTGAAATAAAAATAAAACTGAAGATGTCATGTTAGAGCTGCTTCTTGCCCCTGTGAAGCAGAAAAAGTGTAAGATGCAACATTTATCACATATTATAAGGAAACTGGCCCCAGTGTAATTTGAAAATATAGAAAATGAAAAAGAGCTTGCTTCTTTGATGAGGAAATGATTCTTTGGTTTAGGACAGGGTATAACAAAGAAGCACCTGTCTAGTCAGCATGCTGGGGTGATTTTGCTGATTGTATGGAAGAAAAAGAAAATCCTTATTTTTCACTCCTCTTTTCCAACTTGCTGCTGAGAATTCAGGAGGGTCTCCCTCCTTTTCTTGGAAAATTTAGCCAATTAAAAAAAGTCAACCCCAAATTCTCAAGCAGTCAATCATGTGTCAAAAGAAGAAAGGGTTCCCCCCCACTTTTTCTGTGGTAAGGGGAAGGATGGATATTGTTTAATATAGTGATTGAATAGAATATGTATGTATATTTACAGTGAAAAGAATATTTTCAGTAATTATTCCAAACATGGCATTGTTGAAGTGTTCAATAGCAGCTAGCATAGCAAGTGCAAACCTTGTTTAAGTAGCTTTTAGCGTAAGAAAAAAACAAGATATTAAGGGCAGATACTATGCAGGTATCCCATGCTACATAAACTATAGTCTTGCTAAAATTCAATAAGCCATACAAATGTGAAGGTCTGGAGAAGATATTTGAACAATCTTAGATCATGATGTTGATTATTTTTTGCCTCTAGTATGCATGCTGTAGACAGCCATGTTCTAAACATGATTAAAAATAGAGTTCCTTTTTTTAAAAAAATCACTGGGTAATAGATAAGCTTTTGTACTCCAGATATTAGATCTCTTTTTCTATTTTTTTTTTACAGCTAGTCTCGGAAGAAAATGGTTTTAAGCATAATGACCTAGATTTTTATCCCAAGTCAATTGTGATGCTTTCTGTAGATGTTTGTCTAACTGATTGATCTTGGCAGTCAGTGGCCTTGGTGAAACGCCCTTTGATGGCACATGATCACAGATATTTCAGTCTAATGAGAACTGTTTGCCTCAATAAAATTGCAGTCATCACAAAGATGACTGGAAGGCTGTTACTTCTTGCTGTTTTTATTTATTTTTTAATGTTTTTAAAATTAGATCTGGTTGTATCAGAATCTTGTAATCAAGAATAACATTGGGTAGGACTACCAGATCTGTGCTACAAATACCCAGATGATCATTAAATGACAACAGACAGAATCTTTCCTGTCATTTAGTTGTTAACTGGATCTTTGCAGTCCAATTTTTGTAGTCCTAGAGTGGGTATGTTTTCCTATGTGGAAAAGGGAAATAACAAATAGGAAATATTACTGTATTTTGAAATTCTAAGTACAGCTTTAATAGCAACAGGTGAGGTTAGTATGCCTTTAAAACAATTCTACAATTGAAATTCTAGATATACATTTGTGGATTTTATTTATTTTTATGCTTCAGTGTGGTTTTTACCACAACTTTGCCTCAACATACAAATAGTAAGCAATGCTGGACTGACCAGCGACCCAACTGAAGTTTTTCTGAAAATATTATCTTTGCATATTAAATGTGTGAGCTTTCTGCCCCTTCTCTCTCTGCTCAGCTTCGAAGACTAAGACTGATAGATCTAAAATTACAATGAACATTGTTTATAGCAACACTTCTGTGGCTAGCAGGCTTTTGAGTTGGAAAGTAAGTTTGCACACACTTCAACAGAATCTAAGAAGCATCTATAGCTATTATGCAACACTGTTCCTTTGTCTTTTAAGAACCCAGCAAAGAACAATTTACTTGATCCTTATAAAAGTTGTTAAGAGAAGTATCAATGAGAGAATGCAAAGCAATCAGCCTCAAGAATGCCCAACCCAGAGGTTACATGGAATTGCCATCTTGAGATTGTGAGTGAGCTCCTGCAGTTTTAAGAGCTGCAAAGAAGGAAAAACCTTCTATGTTCTTGCAGTGATGCAGAAATTGCCAATGACAGCAATTTTACATGATAATCTTTCCTTGATTCTTGGTGCTAGCAATATGGTTCTCATATAAAGCTTCAAGGATATGAATTATTTCTTGTTCAGTGTAACTATTTTCCTATGATACACTGAATCCAACTAGCCAATTAAATTTGAGCTTTTAGGGTTGTACAATTATCAGCCCATAGTAGCTTATGATTCAACGCATCATGAACCCAATAATGTTAGTTAATTAAGAATGGCTAAGCTAAGCAGATATCCTGTGTGAACATAGACAGTTTTGCTAACTTGAACTAGTGTTTCTCAGGTTGGTACTTTCCAGATGTATGAGATGCTAATGTCTGATTGCTTTCTCAGCTTTCTCCAAACTAAGACAGTATCAAATGGGAAAGACTAATGTATGTATACCAGATTTCTTCAAACTTTTTTCAATATTTATTTATTTATTTGATTAAACTGATTCTAGATGGGTCTGTCAGGACTTCCAAAATTTACATCTCTGTCTCTATTTTGGAGGATTTGTGGAGTTGGATGGCATGAAATTGGGGAAGGCTAATGTCTTTGTCTGTATATATTTGAAGACAAGGATACCTAAACATCTCCTTTTCTCTCCCAAAATCAGAAACATCAGAAATAAAGCAGAAGTGAATGTGGTAAGTGGTGCCCTTTTGATGCCGTCTACTGTTCCAGTTATGCTGAGCCTTTCCTGTTTCAGGGGACCCTCCAGAATAAAAGTGGAGAGACTGATATGTTCATAAAATAATACAGCTTGGATGGTGATCAATTGTTTAAATAGGTTTTAAAGGCTACAGCAAAGGGTTACAATATGATTGCTTATAAAAGCACTTTAAACTGTTGTTATTGGAATTTTTGAAAGTGCTGTTGTGCAAAGAGTTCTAAATGCAAAGCGATTTGGAAGCATGGACATAAGAAAAGGGACTTTTGATTATGGTGGCAAAAATGAGTATGCCTTTACCTGCAGAGGAAGTGAACCTGCATCTTGCTGTTTTCCCCCCAACTGGGATGCACAACATATTATATATTCCTATCTTGTACTAGCTGGGGATAATAATGTAAAAGGTAGAAAAAAAGGATACCAGATTGGAAAAGACTGCAAAGCTGTTAGATTTGTATCACCGAGGAATGGACATGTAGTCTGGTTTCCTAAAATGTTTCTTTTTGTCAGTTCATATCTTAGAAAATGGGCATATAATACAATTATTCAGATATATTTTTCCTATTCATGAGCAATTAATAGCTGAAGAGACACACATACACATGTCAAATGCAAGATGGTTTTAAGCCTAACATTTTTATCTGTAAAATTTTAGAGTTTGAAACAAAATGTATTTTTAATCTGATGTTAAGATCAGTACTTTTCTTGTGAAATGAATTAAGTTGATTTTTAATACAGTGTTCAGTGGTGCTTCATCAAACTGAAGTGAGAAAACAGACAATGTGCCATTTTTATTAATTGGATAAAAAGGTGAAGGGAATGAATGCAAGGGATCTGGCTAATATTTTAGAATGCAGAAAGAATATTAACAGCTATTTTGATTGTTTATTAAAATGTGCTGGAATTAAGAGAATAGGATCTAATAAAAAAGTGAAAATATCTTTGTTTAGGAAAAAGAAATGAAATGCATAGGCACAGATAATAAGCAAAGGGATAGGAAATGGTATATCTGGTTTGGAAATCATAAATGTGTGAAAAGGATTGACAGTGTGATATGTCTAGAAAAAAGGTAAATTATCTTAGGCTGCATCAAATACAAATATTGCATTAAATCACTTTCTTCTGCTTTATTGAGATTCCAACCTTGAATATTGTGTTCAGTTCTCAGTACAACAGTTTAAGATAACTCAGACAAATAGAGAAACATAAAGAATGGCTATAAGGATTATCAAGTGAATAGAAATTTAGTCCCAAGACAAGTTTTTAAAGAGTTTTGACAAATAGCTATTGTGCCAAAGTGAGACTCATGATAATATTTTTAGACTGAAAGAAAGTACATTTCATTTGATTGTGCAACCAATTACCCAAAGAGGTGGTGGGTTACTCTTTCTGGGTGTGTTCAAGCAAAGAGTGACCAGACAACAGAAAGATATGCCTTAGTTTTGGTAGTTGTATGAGAGGAAGATGCACTTGCTGATTTAAATGGTTCTTTTCATCTCAAAGATTTCATGAATACTTGCCAATACATACTTTGAGCAAAGCAACATTTGGCAAACATTACAATGCTTTTGTTAATGTGTGTGTGTATGTATGTACACCAGAGGTGGTATTCAGCAGGTTCTGACCAATTCTGGAGAACCAGTAGCAGAAATTTTGAGTAGTTCGGAGAACCGGCAAATNCAGAAATTTTGAGTAGTTCGGAGAACCGGCAAATCCCACCTCTGACTGGAGATTTTACAGTCTCCTTCCCCTGCCACTCCCACCAAGCCACGCCCACAGAACCGGTAGTAAAAATATTTGACTCCCAGTACTGATGTACACGTATGTATGTGTGTGTGTGTATTCATTAACAAGACCTGTGCCAAACTCAGCTTACAAGGAAAGTCAACTGTTCCGTCCGGAAAAACGCGAGGTAGACCGGGTTCCAACAACAAGTCTTCATTTGTTAATAGTAGTTGAAGAACGGAACATTGGCTCAAGCCGCGGCAGCCCTTTTATAGCGGTTTGCCTGCCGGCTTGTAGCCAATGACAGATATTTAATCTTGCCGCCTTTAAGCAGCTTCGTGGATTGGTTCCTAGTGAACCAATCCCTATACTGGCTTTCTTAGCCAATCAGAATCATGAATTAGGAGTCTACTATTTTTTATAGAACATCAACGAATACAAACCTAATGTCAACAATACATTTTATTTTAAATGAGAATTTATACAATATCCATGAAGCAGTTTATGAATTGTTGACAAATAAATGCATTAATAATTTGTTTGTCTGAAGAGGATTCTCTGGATAACCTTTTGCATAGCCTACAGCTGGAGTGATTCTTGGTTGAATGATTTTTCAGAATAGGTTTTTCTGCCCCAGGATACCTGGTCAGAGGACACCCAAATAGTTCTGGCAAAGCTCTCAGTGCTTCCTTTTGTTTGGCAGATTCCATGGGCTTCCATTCCTTGGCCTTGTGAATGACAAGGAAGTTGCCCTATAGACTGTTCTGCCACAGGGCCTCCCTCCCAACTGTGGAATGCACTGTTGCAGAAGTCTGGGGAAATGTGCTTTGTTGCAGTTGTAGAGACAAGGTCAGGGTGGAGACGAGAGAGAGCTGGAGTTCTATGTTAGCTTGAGGCTTGAAAGACTCCTCTAGAAACATTTTGAGAAGCAGCATTTTTGGCATATTAAAGCTGCGAACTTGTATCTGTTCTTGTAGATATATGTGTAGATTTATGTAAGGTAGCGCTCTCAGAAATGCTGCCTATTCTGCATGCAAGACCAACTGGGCAAGCATAGCTCAAGGGTGTTAATATATGGAAAAAGCAGAGGTTTCATGGCAGCTGGAGAGGTTATTTATTTAGATTTGTTACGTTTATAATATATATACATTTATTTCCATCAAGAACTCAAAACTGCACATATATTTACTTCTTCTTCCCCTTTTTCTCACACTAACAATTCTTTGGGTAAGTGGGTTGAAAGACAGTCGCTAGCCTAATGTCACCCAGTGAGCTTCCATAATTTAGGAAGAACTACCATGCTGGCTTGTTAGGCACTGAGAGGCATTTTGAGAAAAGACACATAGATATTTTAGAAAATGTAGGGAACAGGGCCAATGTTAGATGTGGCTTGTTAAGTGACTATAACAGACAAGAAATAAAAAGAGGGAATAAATGTTAATTCTCTTACAACTCTGGGAATCTCAAATAAATGAGAATCTGCAGATTCAATGCACATGGACATTAGGTTGTGTGTGTTTTTTTGCCAAAGGTGACATCTGAGGTAATCAATACCTTCTTTGGCAATATACTGTATGTGTGTGTGTGTGTATTTATATTTCTGGTTTTGAACTAAATTGGACATTGTTTTGCACCTAAACCATCATTGTATGGCATTAAACTGAATGTTTCAACTGATGACTAATAATGACTAATTAATATAAGTTGCCTGTGACTTTGAGATTCCCCACCTGACCAGAAGCCAAAAGGATGCAACCTCGAAGATTTTTCATATATTGACAGAAAAGTCTTTTGTGAGTCAAAAATTCTAAAAAGTAAAGAGCATACTGTGAAATACAAGTATACCAATTTTTGGGTTTTTTTCTATGAAACTGAACCATTTAATTGTCGCAGAACTGGTAGAGTATTCCATTAACCAGAACACCAATATTTGCCTTTATTATTTTGTATATCTTTAATATTCAAAATGTAAAAAGAATTGTGGGACTCAGAAATTGACTTGACCTCCACAGGTGAATTTGCAACTGAGGACATGTCCTTCACAGTTTTTCTTTTCTTCCAGTTGGTTTTTCATAGGAATTACTGCTTCACAAAGTGCAAGTTGGCATATAGAATTATTCAAGGCTCCATTTTGTCCCTAATGTTTGTTAATACATACCCAAAACTCTGGGAGAGATCATCAGGAAATTTGGACCCATATGTTATGTTGATGGTATTCAAACCTGTGTCTCCACCTCATCAAATAATTGTATGCCATCTTTGAATGTTTGTCTTATGAACAATAATAGGTTGGATGAAGGAAAATATTTAAAATCAAATCCTGATAAGATAGAAGCACTTATTGTGAAAGATAATAATTTTAGGTTTGTAATAAACCAGCCTGTTCTTGATGGAGTCGCATTTTCCCCAAAAAGAGCAGGTGTGCAGCTTGGGAGAGATGCTGGATCAGGCCTTTCCCTGGTTTCCTGTGTGGAGCTGGTGACCAAAGAGCTTTTATCAGCCTTGAATATTACATTAGCTATGCCCATTCTTAGGTAATGATGAGTTAAAGGTAGGGATGCATTCACTGGTAACCTCCAGAAAACGCTCTATGTTGTACACACATGATATGTTCTACATAGGGCTGCACAAATTGCTCATTACTTTTAAAGCCCTAAATGACAAATCACAGGAATATATTAAACCATGCCTTGCTAGAAGTTAGCCTATTCATCTAGTCCAGTCATCAAATGAGTAAAAAAGGTTCCCTCCACTTGTGAGATTCACATGATATAGATGAGACAACAAGCTATTTCTTTAGTGAGAGATATAATTTTTTTATCCTTAATGCAAAACACTAGAACCAAGGAATATGCAGTGAAGTTGATGAGAAAAAGATTTAAAATGGAGGGAAAAAATATAGCACTATATTTTTTGCTATATTTTAAATATTTTAAACTATATTTTAAATATTGCATAATTCAATTGTGGAATTTGTTGCCATAAGACATCATGATACTTGCAAAGTAGATGGCTTTATAGGGTGTGTATATATGTGTGTAGAGTGGTTAGTTTTGGACCCTCAATATTGCCTCCAGGTTGGAGACCCTTCACATGCAAGTGGCAGGGGACCATCAGTGATAGAAGAAGATGATGTTAAAGACCCAAGTTTGAATTTTACGCTATTTCTTACACTATTTCTGAAGAGGTTTGTATACCTTCAGTCTCTAATCCAGTCAATATCAAATCCAAAATTGCAAGCTGTATAAGATTCATTCTAGGGTATGGGTGACAAATTCACAGTGGATAAAGGACATGCCAGATTAGGGTGTAATAACTTTTGGGAACTTGTCAAATGTCAGCCTAGCCTGTTTTATCCCTTTTACCAGCACAGTGTACTGGTAAACTCACGTCCAGTCTTTGTCACTTCTCATTTTCCACTAACTCATTTTCCATTAACATTGCTACAGATGTCTCATTTTGCACCTCAGTTCCAGATCAGCTTCGTAAATCAAAGAACCCTTCTGGTTGTATGCCCAAGACAAGCACTCAGGAATAATCTTATCAAGTGTCTGGGTGACTTTTGCATTCCAGAAAACAATCAGATACCCACAGAACTCCTCATTAACTCATTTGGAAAGTTCCCAAGAATATTTTGGGATCCAAGAGAATCTATAAGTTGCCCAAGAAAAACCAGTTTAATGGGTTCATTCCCTCCTACAAACTTTGGTTGCTAATGCCAGTTCAATGCAACATAATAATGATCTGTCCATGACACAATTGATTGTTGTGAACTTCCTCCCTCTTCGGATTACATATTAAATGTTCTAAGATGAAGCTCTTTCTGTTGCCAAAGCATGGAGTATCCAAGTCACCGTCCTTCTCTTCCCTGGAGTCAGGGCTGGTGTACCACCCACAATCTGCCTGACAAATTTTGATTTGTCCACTCAGAATTCCATATCCACACCAAGGCTGTTTGTTCCTCTAGTGCTAGACATGGAGTAAGTCTTATTATGAACAGGCCTCACTTTCAACAGAACTAGTCAGGCTGAGGCTTCCAGTGATCCAGCACCAAGAGCCTTGGGTTGAGGCTGGGGAGCAGGAAGTGGGATGAGAACCAGATTTTATTTATTTCTTCTCTGTAATGCCTTGCTCTCGCCTTCTCATGTACCCCTCTGTTAGTTGTAACTACAATCTTCCCAGCCTCACTGACATTCGGTACACCCACTTGTCCCCTTCTTTTGTTTAGTTATCACTCCTACTTCTGAATCTAAAATGGCTGCCATGAATCTTTCATCTTTCAAGGCTCCCAACAATGAGCATTGCAAAAACAGTTGCCCAAGCCAATCTACTACATGGGGGGAGAAGAGGGAAGGGAAACATCTCTTATACTGTCCATTCAGTGATCAAGTCTGTCTAAGATGCAAATAGAAGCAAATAAGGTGCCTGTTCTCAGTACTTCATTAAGTGCGTATGTGTGTTGTGGTTCCTCTGGGGCAGTGGTGGGATTCAGCCAGTTTGCACCACTTCAGGAGAACCAGTTATTAAGTTTCTGAGTAGTTTGGTGAACTGGTTGTTGGAAGAAATCATTAGGGCAGAGAACCAGTTATTAAAGTATTTGAATCCCACCACTACATTGGGGTGTTTTGCTCAACCCTCTAGCACCCCATCCTGAAGAGATGTTGAAACCTAAGCAATCTTGCTTGATAAGGAGTTGCAAAACTTTGGAATATCAAGTTCAAAGGAAGAAAAACAGATATGACAGCTTTAGAATCACCAAGGAGGATCGGGTCATTTTTTAATTCTCTAGCGGGTAAAGTAGCGTTCATTTTGTGAATGTCCATGTTTTTATTAAAAGTCACAAAGGTGAGGATGAAAAAAATAGCTGTCACATTTATATTTTACAGCTTTCATCTTCAGTAACAGTGTTAATACTTGCAGTGCATCCCATTTCTGATTTTGGAAACAGATGAACTGGATTTTGAAAAATGACCAATAGTCAACATGTGACACTAGTAACATTTTCTGCAAGGCCTATTCGTAGGTATGGTCCAAATGTCTTACTTCCTATTATTCTATAGTATTAGTATCTATAATTCAACTAATAATATGAGCCACATGGTACAATGGTTAGAATGCAGTACTGCAGGCTAATTCTGCTGACTGCCAACTACCAGCAGTTTGACAGTTGGATTCTCACTGGCACTAGATTGACTTCATCTTCCATCCTTCGAAGGATGGTAAAATGAGGACCCAGATTGTTGGGGGCAATATGCTGACTCTGTAAATTGTTAAGAGAGGGCAGTAAAAGCACTGTGAAGTGGTATAGAAGTCTGCTATTGCTATCCTTTAATTGTAGGTCACTTGAATAACCAATATCTTCATTAAATCAACATCTCTCTTTTCAGAAATAATTAAAATCATGAATCAGTGGCACAGTATATTTGTAGGCTTTATTGCCAAAACCAAAGATATAGCTGTAAATTGTTTTGTGTGGTGTATATAGGTACATACATATTATGTATGTATGTAAATTTGTTGAGGGTCTTTCCCACTTGTGTAACCACAGAACCTCTTTTTTCTTCTTCTGTGTCTTCCTGTTGTTATCTTAATCTCAGCTCTAGCCTGCACCTAATTATCTTGAGTTGTTTCACTTTTAGAAGAGCACAAGTCAGTTTCATTGTAGACAAAATCTAATGTGTTTCACCAACCATTCTCTTACAGGTACTCTAGATGGCTCTAGCAGGTAATCAATTAAATATGAGCCAGAAGAGTGTGGCAGCAGCCAAAAAAGCCAATGCAATCCTAAATTGCATTAACAGAAGGACTGAATCAAGATCAAGAGGTACTAATGCTACTCTATAAAACCTTAGTAAGATCACATCTATAATACTGAATCCAGTTTTAGTCACCATTTAAAAAAAAAATCATGGTGACATGATAGCAGTGTTCCAATATTTGAGGGGCTGTTACACGGAGGAAGGGGAGAATCTGTTTTCCAAAGCACCTGAAGGCCAGACAAAGAACAACAAATGGAAACTGATCAAGGAATGATTCAACCTAGAAATAAGAAGTAGTTTTCTGATAGTGAGAACAATCAACCAATGGCTTGCCTTCAGAAATTGTGGGTGCTTCATCACTGGAGACTTTCAAAAAGAGACTGGACGGCCACTTGTCAAAAATGATATAGGGTCTCCTACTTGAACAAGGAGTTGGACTAGATGACCTACAAGGTCCCTTGCAAGGTCCCTATTATTTTGTATTCTGTAGATCACCTGGGATTTACTGACTACTCTGGACTAGCAGGAGCATATTAAATTGTCTAGCTTCTGGGTATTTTCTTGTAGGACTTTCCTTTACCTGCTATATCGGATGGATAAAAATACCCCCATCTCTTTTTCATCAGTCATTCTTCCAGGCTGGGATCAGCTGCCAGGGCTGGAAAAAGTAGAGGCAATGAGAGGTATCTCTTTCAAAGTCCCAGCAGATGTATGCATATACATCAGTAGGTAATTAAACCCCAGGTTGGGAGAAATGGCAGGAGAACTCAGGAAGTAAATGCTGATAGATGCAGTCCTGAGATTGGAAGATAGTTTTTCCACTCAACTGTTGATAATGTTGAGAAGAGAGATGACAACCTTCCCTTCCTGGAAAACAAGGACACCATGCTATGGCCATTGTCAGACAATTAGGACTGACAATGGGGACAGCAAAATTGAATTGGAATACTTTTTTTCTGGCTCACAGATGGGAGAAGAGCCCTTGGAGTATGTTGATTGCATTTTATTGTGTCACTTACATGCATTTGAATTGTTCCCCAAATAATCCATACAACATATTTAACATTGGAAGATCTGTCTATATAACTGGAAGATTTTTACAGGCTCACAGTCGAAAAAGTCATAGCAAATTCCATTGAGCTTATTATAAACAACTGGCTATGTAGGATGGTCCTGGAGTAATTCTGCAAACCAAACTGCCTCACTCCTTTAATCTTGAAGTGTGAAGGTGGGGAAGATGGACTTGTTAAAGTACTATTTCACATAAAATGTAGTCTAACCAGAGAGACACACAGAGACAAAAAGTAACATAGCAGATATGTTCATATTAACTACCAGTAGTTTACTTTTCTTGCCAGATTATGTCACAACTGACACCATATTGCAGGGAATTTTTGTTTGCCTGTTGACACATGTTCTTTCCCCCCTCCTTAGGCCTGGTTCCCACAGCTCATGGATTGATAAATGCAAAGTTGCTTTCCTTTGGGGATTCTTGTAAGGCTCATTCTTGACCATTTTAATTTATCTTTGGCATCCAATGTCAGTCTGGAAACCCAGAAATACGTTTGGTCCCTTGCCATTTCAGTTCTTTCAAGGGATTGATATACTTAAGCACACACCACCATCATCTTTACCCAACCTGCATGGATCAAAGAATTGCCAGCCAACGCCTGTCCACATTTCTATCTTCCCAGTTTCAAAAGTGTTGGAAGAAATATTCATCTGGTTCAGTTCCAAGTTAGGAGAAAGGTGCTGGAAACAAAATGGAGGCTGGAGGCTGATTGAAAGAGGGTCCATTTATTGATGAACAGAAACATGTTTGTAGTTCTGGTGCAGCTGACCACATGGAGTTGAGAGTGAAGGGTTTTTATACCTTCTCTAAGCTTTGCACTTGAACTTCCTGTTCCTGTGCAAGAACATATATTCTATTGGCTGTTTTCAGATTCCCATGGGGCCATGTACAAATCCTAGGAGTTTGTCTGAGCTAAGTTTGGTTGAAATTTCTGAGGGTGATGCAATGAAGGGGCATTGGGTAATTCCTATTGTGACTGAGGATTAATCCTACCTTTATTGGATCTTGGGTGAGGATATTTGCTTATGAATAGAGCTATCTATCTCTTTATCTCTTATGCTGACATGTGCTGAGGACTGTTAAGAAAGGTGGGAGCTGCTTTCTAAGAGCATGTTTCTCTGTTTCTCATCCAGGTCATTCTGTCTTTTTAATATTTCTCAAATATTTAATTCTTCATTCAGGGTGGGTGCTAATTTTCTACAAGAGCAAAAGGGGAATTCCTTTTACTCTTAGTTGCCCTAAAAATTTAGTATTTGTAAATGAGAACCAGTGTGGTGTAGTGGTTAAGGCATCTGGCTAGAAACCAGAAAATTGTGATTTTTAATTCTTAAGCAGAAAGCCAGCTGAATGACCTTGGGCCGATCACTCTAGCTCAGCCTTGGGAAGGAGGTAATGGCAAACCACTTCTGAAATCTTACCAAGAAAAGAATAGGGGCAGTTACTTGTTCTCTGCATCTGCAAGCATCAACAGTCTTCAGGTTGGCAAAAAGGCAGCGACAGGTGCCTGCTACCACAGCCATCCCATGTTCCTGTACAAGAACCAGATAAGTCTTTCACAGAGACATTGTTTGTGATCTTCTCTAGCAAGCTGATGACTTGGGTTGGGGGTTTTGTCCACTTTCCCAAAGCTGTTCATATTATAAATTTATAGGCCTTCAGCTAAATAAGAAATTCTGTTGGTATTATTTAAAAAAAAATAACCATATGAATAAAATAACATAAATACTTAAATAGATATGCCTATAAATATGTGTGTGTGCTGCCTAGTGCTATTTGTTAAGTGGTCAATTTAAAAAAAATCTAACATTCGAAGTGGGGTGGTTCTTTCACCAAATCCAATCAAAATGATAAAGAATTCTGGCTGTTGTCAACAGACAAGATTTTATAATTATAATGGCCTAGGCTAGGGAAGAAACAAGGAAGTGCCACAGCGAACTTAAATATATAAGGAGGAACATAGCCTTAACTAAATAATGAACTCTCCAATACCATACTGAGTAATGTGTGTGCATGTGTGTGTGTGTGTGTGTGTGTATTACAATGGATAAGGAACTGGGAGCTATAGGCACAATGATGATTCTTTAATACTAGAAGAGAAGTACTGCTAATTTCTCCTTAAGAAAATTAAATGCAAGCAAAATGACTTCTGCGGTGCTAGTAGGTGTGGTTTGCAAAACTCCACATGACTTTCAATGGATGCATCCAGTGATATATTCTGTACATTATGTAACTTATATTGGTTTTCTTATATCTCTGTTATCATCACTTGGTTGTCCTGGTGTTTGCAGATTTGGTAGCCCTTATATCTCAATGCAGTCTTTTTTTTTTCTGCTGATGCTGTGTCTTTCTATTCTTCATATTAGGTACACTTATATTAAAAGGAATTAAGTTATCAACTCTAGTCAATTTCTCAAAGGAAAACAAGTATAGCTTCACACACACCTGGCTTTAATTGTAAAATCATATTGAGAGAGATGAAAAATATGTTACTGGTTATCATGATATTATTATCTTCAACTCTACACTGAATTCCTGAAGCTACCTCAGAGTCGGATGGCATCAAAAGCCAAATTTCTCATAATCCCACGCTCTCTGCATTTTGAACATTGCTCTCTTGACCTCTAAACTGTGCTTTATAATAATAACATAAGAACCTCTACAGTAAGCACACACAATCTATAAGGAGGACTTCAAAGTTTAAATTTAGAAAGCAAGTTGCTTTTCCTTTTCTTTTCTACCCATGTTTTATTTTTAGAGATAGAAATGTATTTCCAATGCAAATTGCACTGTGGAGGCCCTCCCAAAATGGAGACATTGCCTGAAGAAATTTCTTTTTCTGAAAAGAAGAAGAAAAATGTATGTGTGTGAATTTTTTAACACATACATTTTTCACAAAAAAGCACACTTGTATATACACACACCACAAAACTGCTCTTGGGTTTCAGGCTGGGAGTTTTGTGCTGCTGTTTCCTGAGAGTCCTGCCTGGTCCTGTCAGGGATTGAACAAATATACATCCTCGCTTAGCCGAAGGGGGGTGGAACTAAGAGGGAAAGGAGAGATTTTGCCAAACTGGCTTGACCAGAATGTGACACAAGAGCAGGATATGAGTCATTCCCAAGAGAGCAGCTGCTTTCAGCTATTTGCATAAAGAAAAGCACCACAGACAAGGGGGAAATGACACCAGGCTTCCGGACTCAAGCAAGCTCTGCATCTTGGCGGCTACTTGCTTATTTTCAGATGTTTGTCTGCTCTGCCTTATCCTAAAGAACCCCACTGATCCCTTTAAATCCTTCCTCGGAGATGCAACATGAAATCCCTGCTTTAAATAAACCTCACACACAAACAGCCCATCACGCCATCACGAACCAACCAGCGTCTCTGTTATATCAGGGCAGGTTGGGGCAAGGCCACTGGGGGGGCCTCTGAGTTTTTCCCCAGGAGGAGACCTGCTAAGCTGACTGCACAAGGACAAAGGTCTGGCAGAAGGATGATACAGACATCCGTCATCCTCTCAACCCATTTCTGACAGGGAAGGGATTAATTCTTCCCTCACACTGAGTGAAACCAACTAGGTCAGCAGGGTCCACAACAGAACTGGGTGGGAGGCCCTTTTGGTGAGTTAGGATTGAGAGAGTGAATGATCCGGCTTTCTCTTATCGCTTTGATGAACCATTAAGAATAGACCTTCTTCACGTGGATGACATTTTCTCTAAAAAAAAAGAAAATTCATCAGCAATTCTAATTTCAGGTAAAAAAATAAATAGCAGGGGAAAATTGCTAAAGACAAGTGTGTGGAATCTGGGAACTAACACCTTTTGCTTTGAATGATACTACAACAGCCATCTGGGGGATATACAACATGCCAAAAGGTTGTTGCAAAGTTGCAGAACTATACTGGGGTGATTTTGCTTCGCAAAGAACTATACTGGGGTGATTTTTGCTTCGCAAAATTTCATGAATAGTAATCGATGAAAAAAGTACAGCCTCCAGTACAATCTTAATCCCCTGTCACACTGCACCAGCGGATGCAAAGAGGATGTAAAACGGACAAAAAAGCTTGCCATCCGTTGGTTAACGCGAT
>BHFT01077516.1:0-13032 GCA_004320025.1 Laticauda laticaudata
TACATACTACCCACGTCCGTTCTTTTCCGTTCTGTTTATGCAAATTTTCACCACTTTTTGGAGCGGATGACAATGGTTGGAGCCACCCTTGAAATTTTGCTCATCTGCTGTGTCCTTTATGCATACGTTTTGCGTCCGTCGGACAGTGGGACCTAGCCTTTAGGTCAGATAAAGTGCACTTTATCAAGACTTCCAAGTCAACCAATGCGCAGACATGTTCCTTCATTTTTTCTTTTTGACAAAATTTTAGAAGTGGTTTGCTCTTGCCTTCTGTTTTATTTTATTAATTAAATGTACATGCCACCTCTCTCATTCAGAAATGCAGCTCTTTGTAAGTTTGAGAGAGCAGCTGATTCAAACTGGCAGCTGGTAGCTAAGGTGGGACTACAATCCATAGACTCCCAGTTTCAGGACCAATGCTTTAAAGTGACTGCAGCAAAGTGGTTCTCGTAATCTTAAGGTACTGAAACTAGTAGATGATCTGGCTGAACTTTGAATTATGTTTGAGAAATCATTTTGGAGTGCCAGATGACTCAAGGAGAACAAACGTTTTCCCTGTCTTCAAAGTGTGGGTGACAGGGAGATACTGTAGACAGGAAAACAGTCTGTTGCATATTGCCAGACAGATCTAATTTTTTCTTCTTCTTCTTCTTCTTCTTCTTCTTCTTCTTCTTCTTCTTCTTCTTCTTCTTCTTCTTCTTCTTCTTCTTCTTCTTCTTCTTCTTCTTCTTCTTCTTCTTCTTCTTCTTTTTCTCCTTCTCCTTGTCCTTCTCCTTCGTCTTCTTCATTATTCCCTACATGAACAAAATACCATACAGGTTGTTCTCAACTTATGATCACAATTGAGCCCAACATTTATGTTGCCAAGTGAGACAGTTATTAAGTGGGCTTTGCCCCATTTTATGACCTTTCCTATTGACTTTCCTTGTTAGAAAAATCACAAAAGGTGATCACAGGACCTTGAGACATCTATCTATAACTATCATAACTCCACAATATTCTGATTTGCTAGTTAGTTAAAGTTAGCCTGAATGGATTATCCATTAAATGGATTCATAATTGGGTCAAAGACTGGATCAGGAATCTGAATCAAAGAAGGATCAATCTCAAATGGGGTATTGAGTGGTATCCACAAGATTTGTCCTAGGACCTCCTTTTCTGTACATTAATTAAATCCTTAAGTGAAAAAAGTAGAGGGAATGCAAATGATACAAAACAATATGGAGCTGAAAATAGAAATAAAATTAAAAACAATTGGTACAGGTGAGGAAAATGTCAGTTAACAGAGATATATGCAAATTTCTTCATTTAGGAAAATGAAATCATAAATGCAGTTATATGACAACATATCTTATCATACTAAAATCCTAGTACTTGTGATAAACATCTTGGAACAGTAATTATAAATTGAAGTGAAGTAGCTGCAAAAAGAAGAACATGAATTATCTTGGAAGATTTTTAAAAGTTCCTAACCTAAAGTCCAACAATGAACCAATTGCCCAGAAAAATCATAGATTCATGCAAAGATTAGAAAACCATATGTCTCAAATATTTAGGATTTTTGCACTGAGCAAAAAATTGGACTCTGTGGCCTCAATGACATATTCCAACCCCAGGATTCTCTGATTAGTTATGAGGTCTTGTATATATCTTCCTCCTTTCTAAACTCAGCCTAAATACCAGTAAAATAAAGGTTTCCTGGGAGTGTGAGGAGAAAATATCTACAAAAGACCAACAAACTAAATGAGATGCACACCCCGGGAACATCCTTCTTTCTTGCAAATTCTGTCTTTATTTTGACTTTTAATCTTCAATGATGAAACCTGTGTAAGGTGAAGATAATGCTAAGCATTACCATCTGAGTATGTTCTCATAACTGGAGGGGGCACTCTTCCTTTTTTTTAATTAGTCCAAGGAGTTGTGAAAATGTTATTGCTCATGGATGACTCCTTCTTTGATTGCCAATAGGAGGATAGTGAGTCAGAACAGAGATAAGTGTTCAACTCCTATATAAACTGAGGATGGTTGAAACCCAGAAACATTGAAAGGGGAATAAATATTTTATAGGACCAGAAGCATCTGCAGTGATTTTAACTATGACAGGACTCTCAATTTGGGTGTTTCTGTTTCTCACCTGCAACTTATCTGCTTTTGCCACTCCTGTGAATTCACCAATCAATGATGCTGACATGGATTTAGTGAAGGTAAATATACACTCAAAAATTGCTGAAGTTTTACTTGAACTCTAACTTTACTGAATTCTACTTTTAACTTTTCTATCCTGGATTAATTTTTTTTCCTTATTGATATCAAATTTACCTTTATGTCTTGTGAGATGTGTCTCATCTTTTTATTATACTTTGTAGTAAAGTGTTGTTATTTAAGATAATGGGTTAAAGTCCATTTCTATAAAAAAAAGTCTGTCCCCCTTAAGCTTGCACCATCATTAAAAAAGCTACATCTTTTTAGGGGTTCATTTTGTTAAAAAAAGAGTAAATTCTATTTTTCAGGACTTTAACCTTCAAATTTATGGGAAGAATCTTCATCCTCTTCCCCAAAGCCATAGAATGATTTTTGGATCTGGTGGATATTATTTTATGTTATTAATGCCCACATGAATGACAAGGAAGGATCTGAGAATCATAGAATCCCATCAAAATTTCCCTTGCTTGGTTTCTTTTAATTTTAATTTTTTTAAATAAAAAATTCAGAGTGACTTTACTTTTGTTTTCTATCAGAAATACTTAAAGACCTTCTACCAATCCAATGATGAGAGAAGCGCTAAGATCCGTATGGATGAAAATGAAATCTTGACTGAAGATCTCAAAAAAATGCAAGAATTTTTTGGGCTGAATGTGACAGGAAAGCCTGACCTGAAAACTTTGGCAGTGATGAAGAAGCCCAGATGTGGTGTACCTGACTTGAGGTCATTTGTTCTTTCAGATGGCAATCCTAAATGGGAGAAAACCAGTATTACCTACAGGTAAAAGGATTTACGGTATCAGCTTAGCACACAGGTAGGGGTATCAGAGAAGGGGGAGACAAAAAATCAAAATCGCAATCACATGATTGAATCCCTGTCCCTTTCATGTGTATGTCACGTGACCGTGACTGTCATCTTCCCTTTTTTGAACCTCCTTCCAGCAGATGCCCCTGAATCAAAAGAAAATATGAGCTTTGATTGGTCTTAGCATCCAGTCCATTTAGTGATGAGAAATTTCTCTTCATGTTTTGCAAACTTTCTTCTTTTGTAGCACATTTTCAAAGACCTGTTTTAGACTAGGAGATATTCAAAAGGAGAAGTCTTGTTTAGTACACCAGGGATCAGACTGGCCTCCCACTGACAACAAGTATTTACTTTGTGAAATCACATAAGTCAAGTAAAAGCTTTTTAACATTGATTTAGCCGGAAGCAGATATGGGCCATCACATCCAGCAGAATCTCAAAAAACTTGTGGCTGGAAAAGAGGCAGGTTTTGCACCAAACCACATCTAAATGGCTTTTAATGTAGTGTTTATTGTTTTTTTTAAAAAGGAAACCTAAAGAGAAACTTTAGAGCAGCAAATTAAATCAGGATCCCAAAAGTGAAAATATCCCTTTCTGCTCACTGGGATAGAAATCATTATTAGTTCTGCCATTATTATTATTATTATTATTTCTTTTATTCATTAAGCATGAAACTCAGTCAACTGAACATTCAAAAATGCATCACAAATACCATTGACTGGTGCTGATGGTTGATACGAGTTGCTGTCAGAATACTCGGTATCAACCAAATACCTTCTTAATATGTATGATGTTCTGAGTAGCTTTTGCAGTTCTGCTGGTGTTATTGCAGGAAGCTGCAATTTCTTGATGTATTTAGTAAAATTCTTGGACATGGTACCAAGTGCCCTGATGACAATGGGTATCAATGTTACATGTTTCATCCATAATTGCATAGTTTTGATGACCAGGTCACGATATTTCATGATTTTTTTCCAGTTCTTTTTCTTCAACTTGCTGTTGTTGCTGTTGTTGTTAAATGCTTAAGCCCTTATGAAAAGAAACTTTGCTAAGGCCTACCCAGACTCCATTTAATATGATGAATTTCCATTTGAGCCACTTTGGTCTAGTAGCTAAAGCAACAAACTAGAAAGTTGGAAACCATGAATGTGTTCAAATCCTACCTTAGCCATAAAAGTTGGCTAGGTAACTTTGGGCCAGTTATTCTCTTTCAGTACCAATTCACCTTGCATGTGTCTGTTTGGGGAAAATAGGAGGAAGAAGGTGTGTTAGATACATTCACCTGCTTGAGTTATTTGTAAAAATAATAAAGGTGGGGTATACATAAAATGAATTTTAGGTTCAGTAAAAAAAGCACTGCTTTCTGTGTGAAAGGTTCCTTTCCTGCAGGTTCAGATGGAATTGGGATAGTTCTGGAATCCTGGAAAGCTGCTGTGACTAAGTATCTCCAATATTGGTTGAGATAGACCACTCTTGTGGCTGCCTAATAATTTACTCCTCTTTCATTTCAAAGGATTGTAAGCTACACTTCAGATATGCATCCATCCGATACAGATGAAGCCATCAGAAAAGCATTTGAAGTCTGGAGCAATGTTTCACCTCTAACTTTCACAAGACTCTATGATGGTGAAGCGGATATTATGATCTCTTTCCATACCAGAGGTAACCATATAGGTTTATCCCTGAGCTGAGCCTGGCTTCAGGGACCATTGCTTAAACAAAAATTAACTGCCTAATTGAACTCCTTACTTCTTCTACATTTAGACCATGGTGATAATTCTCCATTTGATGGTCCTGATGGAATCCTGGCTCATGCTTTTCAACCAGGGAAACATATTGGTGGAGATGCTCATTTTGATGAAGAAGAATTTTGGACAAAAGATGGTCCAAGAGGTATGTCTAAATCATTCTTGAACTGTAAACGTACAGATTATGCAAGGATATAAGCACCTGAAATTTATCTACAAATGTAGCCAGATGAGATAGTAGACCTGGAAATATCGAACAGCTTCCACAAAAGAGGGGACTATCGCCGAGAACCTGGATGAACTTGACCAGGAATTTACTTTATTTACTTAAACTGTAAAGCAGTCATTATCGCAAGTAGTTTGCAATTACTGAGCAGGTTGAATGGTACAGAAATTAGACCCAATTCTATTTCAAATCCTGCCTTTCCTTTCCCAACTCCCCAAGTCTTTAGATCAGTGATGGGATTCAATTTTTTTTTCTACCAGTTCTATGGGCATGGCTTGGTGGGCCACATGGCATGGCTTGGTGGGCATAGCTTGGTGGGCGTGGCAGGGGAAAGATACTGTAAAATCTCCATTCCCACCCCACTCCAAGGTTACTGCAAAATCCCATTACCTCACCACCCCACTAACCTGCTTTCCAGATCTGTTCTCCTGTGCAGGGCAACCAAAGAAGACCCAGCTGATCAGCTGGGACTCAGGAGGCAGAGAATAGATGGGGTGGGGCCAGTCAGANGATCAGCTGGGACTCAGGAGGCAGAGAATAGATGGGGTGGGGCCAGTCAGAGGTGGTATTTACCGGTTCTCCAAACTACTCAAAATTTCTGCTACCAGTTCTCCTGAACTGGTCAGAACCTGCTGAATACTACCTCTGCTTCAGATTTATCTCCCAACCCACACTGCCTTCTCTTTTGCAGCAACTTTGTTCTGTTGCAAGCAATGGAAATGAAGTTTATAAGCAAAAATATTTTTTTAGAGACAAATGAAACATGCTTTAATTACCTATACAACTCATGGGAGAGAGCCAAGCCCTTCTCCTTCTCTGTCAACTATGATTACTAAACCTAGATGGGACTATTTCTTCTTCTTTACCTGCTAAATGCTGAATTTTGATTTTTTTTAATCTGAAGGAGGAGTAGATCAGTTATGAATTTCTTATTGCTTTCTACAAAAAGGATTTTCTTTTTCATTTTTCCCCCTAGGCCGTAATCTGTTTCTTGTTGCTGCTCATGAGATTGGCCATTCATTGGGTCTGTCTCATTCCACGGATGTGGGAGCCTTGATGTTTCCTAACTACTCCTACACGGCACCAAAATTATTTCGTCTTCCACAGGATGATATCAATGGCATTCAAGCTATCTATGGTATGGCCAAGGGAAATCAAATCCTAAATTGAATGGGATGCTCTTAGACTAGAAAGCATGCCTTAATCAGCATTAGTGGTGCAGTGATTAGAATACAGTATTGCAGACTTGTTGCCGGGAGTTCGATCCTGACCGGCTCAAGGTTGACTCAGCCTTCCATCCTTCTGAGATCAGTAAAATTAAGACCCAGATTGTTGAGGGCAATATGCTGACTCTGTAAACTGCTTAGAGAGGGCTGTAAAGCACTGTGAAGTGGTATATACATCTAGTGTTATTGCTATTTTGCAACTTGATTACCAAATGTAAACAAACATTTGCAAGCATACAAGCACTGCTACTTGCAAGCTTCTATTCATTTAAGTAAGATTTCCAAAAGAAAAAAATTCTGATCCCTTGTAACTAACATATTCTTCCAGTTATATTCCTTAAAATAGGGTAATAATTAATTTTATTCTAGCTAAAATTCTCCACTACTAGCAAAGTCACATTGGAATTTGTACTATTCCAAACACTAATATTAAAAAGCAAATATTGATAACTACAATTGTTTTAGCATCTATTTAATAGCTTCCATATCATTTTTTAAATCATTATTTAGGAAAAACAGAGAGCCCAATACAACCAACAGGACCCTCTACACCAGAAGCATGTTCTGCTAAGACTACTTTTGATGCTGTTGCCACCATGCGTGGAGAATATTTGTTCTTTAAGGACAGGTAAGTTTCATTTTTAAAATACTTTAAAATAGTTTGAGTAATATTTTCCCAATAAACAGGATATGACCCTCATATTATTATGATATGGAACACCAGCTAAATTTTCCCTCTTTGAAAAGATGCCACATTTGCTAATATCATGCCACTTCTGTTTTACAATTAGACACTTCTGGCGTAAACACCCACAGATGTACAATGTGGAACTGTATTTCATTTCTTTTTTCTGGCCAACTCTGCCTTCCAATATTGATGCTGCTTATGAGAACTCTGGGCAAGATAACGTTTTAATTTTTAAAGGTGAGTAATGAAAATGCTTTGATTTCCTTATAAATTCAATGAGACGTGTTCTTACCATAGTGGAAAAAGAATTGTTGGAAAAGAAGAGGGAGCCTTTGTTCGATACACCAATGTCTACCTCTAATGTATGCACCTCTAACAAGACAATCAGCTGAGAGGATGAAGAAACAAAAAGCTAGGAGCAACAATCCCACCCTCCCATGCACTTTTTGGTCTTTTATCCTCTCAGTTGATCCTTGGAGCCTTGTTTTCCTCCTCTCAACTGATCCCAGGCTTTTTTCCTCCTCTCAGCTGATCGGAGGCTTTCTTTTTACTACTGGATTGGATGAACCAGTTTGAACCGGTAGCATACCACCACTGAAATAGACACACGGACCCCTGAGTTATGAATGCCCATGTGTAGAATTTTAAGCATCTAAAAAAAGCTCCATCTTTCTTTTAAAACCAGCATCCAGTTTCTCCAGAACCTGTGTGCAACAGTGGGAAATATGACAAGGCTCAGAAGTGATCATTTTTTCAATATTGAAATAATATTTTTCTTAACCAAAGTTGGGGAAAGACTATGGCAGGGGTGTCAAACTCACAACCCACAGTCCAGGTGCATCATGCACTGGCCACACCCACCCCAGTTTTAGCAAATGGGGGCAGTTGTAATATATCTCATGACAACAACATGACGCCATGAGTTTGACACCCCTGGCCTAGATTATCAAGAAATATAATTATATTTAATATTATTTCTTCTCTTTTTTAGGAAACAAATATTGGGTTCTAAGTGGATATGATATAGTTGACCAGGCTCAGAGTATTTACAGATTGGGATTACCAAGAAATGTGAAGAAAATTGATGCTGCATTCAGCAATCCAGAAACTGGAAAGACCTATTTTTTCATTGGGAACAAGTATTGGAGGTATGGATCGGTGTTGTGCAATCTTAATATGATTTGCTTACATTGTTGTTAATCTCAAGGCATTAATCTTTAAGAAGCAATGTATAACTGAAATGTATATATAATAGTGTATTGGTAAGATGGTAATCAAAAGAGGTCAAAATCTGTAAGTTGGTGGGTATGCATTGTTCTCCAAGCCCAAGGAGCCCAAGGCCTGTTGTACATGAATAGAGCATGAAAGTATAACATAGATTTCCTTTGGATCAGCAGCAGATGTTGCCAATCAATCAGCTGTTATCCTGGAGGAACACAACCAAGGAGAACATGCTAGAAATTCTCATGTTTCAGTTTTGTTTACATTGATTGGTCAGATAAAGCAAAATATATAATCCATAAGGTTCTTTTAATACCTAATACAAATGTGTGGATAATCTGCTTGAATATTTGATTCAAACGAAATGCAGTTGAATTTGGTCAGGTTTTATTTCAAAGAAAAAAAGAAAAAAAACACAAATAGAACAAAATCATGAGAGTAGAGGGTGTGAGGGGAGAGAATTTAATTCTGGAGTCCAAACAGATTTAGCTTAGTTTGGATATGCAACTCAATCAAATCTGGAAATCCAACTTGAATCAGATCACAACAGATGGAGACAGATATTCTCCGATTTGCCCATTCTTCATACCTAATATTGGAACAAAACAAAGTCTTCTCAAATTTCTTCTTCCATTTGAGGCACTTCCTAGAAAGCATTCTATTTGCCAGTTGTTTCTTAGATAACATTCTCAATCTTGAATGGCTTCTGAAGGAGTACTCATTCAAATGTGTTGCCCAAAATCATTTTTGTCATTTGAAAAAAAAAAAACCATATTGGACTCAAGACTGTTAAATGAATTTATTTTCCACTGAAATCCACTGGACTTTGAGCACGATTATCTTCTTCAATGGGAACCAAATCCAGCCATTTTAAACTGGACCTTTCCCACATTTCTTAACAGCAGGCAGCTGTTTTTGGCTTGTGGCTATCCTCATAATTCAGAAGCAGAGTTTGGTTTTCAATGGCTCAGAAGGTGACTGGTTCTCTGCACCTTCTTTAAAAAGTACTACAACAACCAAACATCCAAAATTTGCAAATAGTTTTTGAGAACACCTGAGTGAATATATCCAGCATGGGAACTTTTGAGGGTCAGGTCTGCCTTTGAGATGTTCAAGCAATATCAAAGATAAACTGCAGAGTTTAAAAAAAAACAGAAGGCGGCTGTGGCAAATCTTGGGTATGGCCATAGAGTCATTTTCTCCTTAGAGAGAAAAGTATATTAAGAAAATTTTCATTTCTTGTATTTGGCTTGGGTTCTTCAATTGATCATTGCCAACTTGAATCCTTTTTCCTTTAATTAAAGAGACTTCTATATTGCATTTCAATAATGGCATTTGTAATCTCCATTCAGATACAATGAAATGGAACAAAGCATGGAAAAAGGATACCCCAGAAATATAGCCCAAGATTTTAAAGGGATTAAACCCAGAATTGATGCTACTTTGTATGACAATGGTAAGTAAAGGAGTCAGATGCTACCGTAGAGAAACAAGGTTTACCAAGAACTCAGGATGACTTAACTTGTATTCATATTATCATCAGCATTATTAAATGCTTTCTTCCCAGCATAATGGAATATACATAATGGGTTATGCACTGCACTGGGCATTATAACTTTTAAACCTTCTGCATTTAGGAGGCCCTTCATTTTAGATAGTGGTTTTTGTTACACTCCTTTAACCATTTTGAATTTTTTTACTTCATCTTCATTTTTAAAAAATCACAAGAGACTTGTGGCACCATAAAGACTAGCAAATGTTAAGTGTATAAAAGCATCTATCATCTATTCAGCAAATAAAAATAAATGAAGCCTGTAGCTATGTTCATGCATGGCTTTAAATCTAAATTTTGCTGAATCAGAGTTTGTGATATAAAATACGAGCAGCAATAACCTAAGGACTAAATCACAATTGGTTGGATTCAAATGGCTGGTTGTCATGAGGCTTCATATTTTATATGATGAACCCAGACACTAATATCTGTAAATCATTATGTATGACTTCATGAGCTTTCATTGTACAAGCCCAATCAATCATTGATTCATAAACTATGCTTAAACAAAGTTTAGATCAGGGCTGTCAAACTCCTGGTCCATTGGCCAGATGCATCATGTGCTGGTCATGCCTATGCCTGGTTTGGCAAAGGGGGAAAAAGTCATGATACGTCACATGATGCTGCTGTGACAATGTGAGTTTGATATCCCCGGTTTAGACAATATGTAATCCAAGTCTCAAAAATAAACAAGATATACCTTTGCTTTTTTTCCCCTGTTGGACGTTATTGTTGGCTTAAAGTTACAGAATCTCATCCTATCTTAAGAACAAAATCTGTTCTAATTAATATTATCATGAATGTTTTTACACACCTAGTTCAAATCTTCTTAAATTCACATTAGAAATCTGTAAAGAGGAACTTATCTTTAGGTTTGAAAAAAAAACAGATTTTTTTATTTATATTTCTTTCTTTTTTTTTTTCTTCCCCCAGGATANTATTTCTTTCTTTTTTTTTTCTTCCCCCAGGATATATCTATTTCTTCCGAGGAAAAAAAGTGTTTCAGTTTGACCCTAAGAATGAAAGAATTGTTCGGCCTATTCGAAGAAGCAATGCTTGGCTGAATTGTTAAAGCATTTAATCAATGCTACTTATTGGTTATAACTAATTCTGATTTACAGGCATCACAGAATTTAACAAGGTTGACTGAGAATGTAGTAATAACCTGCGGTTTTGTTTTTCATATAAATGTAAAGCAAGTTCAGCTGATTAACTACATTAAACTCTAATATGTAAATATAATATATTCTGATCATTGAATAAACTATTTATTGTGAAATATATGATGATTGCTTCTTTTGTTTTAACATATGCAAATATTACTACATGATTACAGAAGAATTACATTGCTGTACTCTGGAGTAACTAATTAAAGAAATTCATAAGATGCTGGCTAAATTAGCCAAAAACATGAAAAAGGGAAATAATATTTAACCACATTAACTTCTACGTATAAAATATTTCATTTACCATGAATTGATTTGAGAAGTCACCACTGAATATGGTAATTCACTTCACTGAATGTGAGGCAATATGAGAAATTTATATTTGCTGTTTGATGTATATTAGTCACAGATGTAAAAATTTCCAGCAACACATTTTCATAGGACAGTCATCCAATGATGAAGAATATTTATGAATGAGACTTTCAGTCATCCTGATTTTCAGGATAAAAACATAGCTAAAATATTCTGCAGTATTACTACATACTTTATACTATGGACTCCATAATAATATCCATTATATTGCTAATCTTTCTATATCACAATGTATCCTATAGAATTCAGTCTGTACATTTAGGCCTGTAGGTTGCTCTTACTGGAAGATAGTGCCAATAATGTGCATTTTTAGGAAAATTTTTAGAAAAAAATAGAAATATTTGGAAGGTAAGAATTCTAGATTAGACAGGACTAATCCAGTTTTAGAGATTTTTTCAGGAGGCAACTGGATTATCTTGTTTTTTCTTTAGTAAATCTCTACAGACTTTTAGAGATGCAACACAACTTTCTATGTAGGAAACACATTTTTAGAAGAATGTAAACAGCTACAAGACAAATTTGCCATCAATTCAGTGATAATTTCTAGTGACTGTTTATTTATAATCTCAGAGTTTCCTTCATACTGTACAAAATCCATTTTCCAATAGTGATCTCTTCATATTTTCTGAATGCTTTCTTGCCTTTGGGAAGCCTTTTCTGTTTTTCTACCTCATTCTCATTCTCCCTCATTGGGGATGTGTGGCATTTCAGAGCTTTATATTATGGTTATGTGGAGAAAAAGGTTGTTATTGACCTTATTTATCCATCAATTATGCAGCTTCCCAGAAAATTCACATTTCCTGCTTTTTCTGCTTTGAAAATGCCCCATGACCAGGGTTGCTTCATGTTGTCCTCTCTGTTTAAATCTAGTTCTCACACCAGTGAAAAAAAACATGGGACCAAATCTGACTGTTGCAAAAACAAGGAACAGAAACAGATCTTCTCATCAAAAGTAGGGAGATAAGCCATCTGTCACACAGAACAGGAAGAAAAGGAAATGCAAGAAGTTTGGAGTGCAAAAAAACCAGAGGACAGTATTTGAGTTGCAACAGGGGCTGAAATTCTTTTGGTCATGGTTTCCCAACTTGCTGCAATAATTATTATTGGTTACTTACTTCTGGATGCCTGGGCTCACATTAAAATTATTTTTTAAAATTAATCACATTAATTTACAAATGAAGGATTCCATCAGCCTGAATATTCATTAGATCAAACTCTAACCCTATTTCTTGAAGGGAGGATTAGTGAGCCTTGAAGCTGAATAAGTGCGTTAATGTTAGGAAATTGCCAGCTATGATGGAAGGAGAAGCCAAATGAGGGCCTAGCATGGAGTCATTGCATAATGGAAAGTGGAAAGCTTTATCTTCCTCAGGAGCCAGGAAGCCTTATCTGATTGTTTCCAGGAAAAAGCAAGTAGTCTGGTGAAATTTTTATAGCAAAAGTGACAGACATAAAGTTACTGACTTCAGCTATTCATGTGTGGAAATCTGGAATTGCATCTGGAAATTAATTGCTATAAGGCTAAAGTCAGGGATGGTATTCTCCCAGTTCGACCTGGTTCAGCCAAACTGGTAGCTTTGAGGATCATCTTTGAGTGAATTTGTTCACTCTGACTATCAGTTGCTAGGCCCACCCACCTGCACTCCCCGGCTCTCTACTGACCTTTATTTCCTGGTTTTGAAGCTGCTTTGTGCAACACAGTGGATTGCCGGGCATCAGCTTGTGAGCAGAACCGAAGTCATGTTGGACAGCCCATTGAATTAAATAAGGAAGTGTGTCTCAAACTCAGTAGCTCTGCTAAATAAGAAAGTGTTCCAGTTTGTGCA
>BHFT01077522.1:0-16159 GCA_004320025.1 Laticauda laticaudata
AAAAAACAGACGCAGTGAGTGTACAGAACAGATGTTTCGCATTAACCAAGGGATGGCAAGTGTTTCTCTTCCGTTTTACATCCTCTTTCCATCCGTTGGTGCTGTGTGACATGGGCTTAACATCATATAAGTGTAACATGCTCATCCATGAATCTGGTACTTTATTTTTTTATCAAAACCGTCATTCAATATCTTTCCAACATTGTAACTGAAATTATTTCCTGAATTGTCTTATAAAACTCAGCTGGTAGCCCATCTGGACCAGGGCTTTTCCAATATGTTTGTCTGTTTTCAATATGACATTCTAATAAATTCATTATTTGAGGAAACTCCAGGCCTCAGAGTTTTGATTTTTGATTGCCTTGGGTTTATTACTTGGAACCCTGATTACCTGGAGCTCCAATGCTGCCCACACCTGGGATTGATTGGGATAAGGAGGTCGGATTAGAGATAGCTGGGCTTGTGTAGTCAAATGATACTTTCTCTTCAGAACCAAGGACATTCTCACACCTGGTCAGAGGAAGGAGGGATGCAATATCACTGGATCATCAAAGACAGTGCTTTGATTGGACCATGTGACTGATTGTTTGGGATTGAGACAAAAACTTTTACTTTTCATTAGGGAAAACCCACGGGGCTTTTCAGGGTGAGTTTTTCACCAGATAAGTGCCAATATGGTATTTCCAGTAAAGCTATTTTTTTGAAGGAATCTGATTGCCTTGGAGTGTTGCTTGAAATCGATTTATTTACTTGGAATCCTGACATTTAGCAGTTCTGTCTGAATTTTCTCCCATTTATTTGCCATGCCTATTCGCTTGTGCATGATAAATACTTTAATCACATCACTGCAAGTTCAATCCAGCAAAAAACAAAACAAAACAAAAAATATTGTAAACCATTTATACTGTTTCTGTGCAAATTCAAAACTAACTACGCTTCTAAGCATGTAAAGCAAAATAAGAAAAGAGACCATTTCAAAAGCAACTCAGGTTCAATAATATACATGTCACGAGTCTGTGAAAACATGGTAACATGGAGACTTGGGTCAAAAATACATGTAAAATTGCACTTCAATAGATTATTCTCTTCTCCATGTTCAGAGATGTTTAGAAAGCAAAAACAGATGTTCACTACAAAGTGTTAATTCTCCTTGTTAATTTAAAGTATAACGGTTTCCCTGGAGAGAATCTGTGAAGGATAAATTAACCTTTCCCCCATTTTTTCTTGCTTCTATTAAGTACTTGGATGCTTTCTGGAACACATGACACAGCAGAAATCTACCTTTTAGATGTGTGGAAATATGAGCAGCTTTGTGCTGATTTATTTAAGAGACCCTCATTTGTTAAAATATACCCAACAACGTAACTTTCTCTTGAATTAGATTGAGAAATAGATTACATACAGAGGCCATATCTTGCCTGATGTATGGTGCACACTGGGTCACAGTGGGTCACATAGTAATTTCAATTTCTGTCTTTTTGGATTGTTATAAAAAATAAAAATGGGAAGAAGAGGAAGCTCTTATAATATCTTTAGACTATCCAGGATGACAGGCAGATTACAAATATAATCTTGTATCCAACTAATCCAAGGATGCTGTGGAAAAATCCAGCTAAAATTCAGTTCTTTATTTGCTTAAAGCAATAGACAGAATCTTGCAGACTAAACTGTTTTGTCAAGATTCGGATGGGTGCTCTAATTAATTAATGAGCCTCGAGCCAAGTTTTCAAAAGAAATCCAATTATTTATTTCGGAGCAACATGTCAGCACTTTTCCCAAGGGCAGTCAGCCTGCCGCTACATAATTTATTGCCACCTATGACCCTGTTTTCCCCTCCTCCCAGAGTGTGTCACAAAATCACATTCTCCTAATGAAGCACTTTTTGGTGTGTGTGAGAAAACACCCCTCTCCGGCTTGGCTTGGTAACCTGAAACACAGTCTTGGAGAAAGAAGTGAGTGGAATGTGCTTCTGGTCATAGCAATGAACTGCTCCATCAGATCTCTCCCTGCCCTTCAAGAGCAAGCCAGAAATACTTTACAAGTTGACATTTGGCTCCCCTCACTTCCTGAAGACAACCTGTGCAAAGATAAAAAACAATTTGTAGTACAGGTATAGAATATAAGGTGTGACCTCCTCTCTGGCTTGCTTGGATTTTCTGCACCTTGAATTTTGCTATAAGGAGATCAGCATGAATGTCCCTACTCTTTACCCAAGATGTCTCTCGGTAAATCACACTTCCACTTGATTAAATATTGAATTGTTCTTCTGTGCCACCTCGAATTGAGGATTCACTGCAACTCATAATGGGTTTGGCACCCTATGACCACAGTGTCTGGGGGCTCACAGGGTAGTGGCCTATCGATCCCTGACCATGGGTTTTAAGAGAGGCTACAATGGAATACCAGGTGTAATTTCCCTAGAGCCAGGGCAATTTCAATTGCCTAACGTTGACTGGGTTGATGATCTTTTCTATGGGAAATGGTCTTTGGCCCCAGTTCTTCTGCTAGGGGATTTTAACCTGAGATATTTTTATGGAGAGGTAAACCTTCTCCACACAATGAATGGCCATTGTGGAGCTTGGTGTTCTTATATGGTTCTTTTAGCTGTTTCTCTCATAGCCTGTTTTTCTTTATAGGTTTGCATCACTTTAGTGCCAACACTTTTTAAGATATTCTCCAATTGCTTTCAGAATTGACGTTCAATTTATCAAGCTGATTGAGGAGGGGAAATCCTTGATACTCAGGCATTGGTACAAAGTCCATGCCCCTCACTACTTTTGAACAGGGTTAGTCCTATGCTTACTGTGAACAGCATTATTGTATGCAACTTCCATGAAGGCGGAGGTCCACCCAATTGGAGTGGCTGATAGTCTCCACATAGCATCTCAGGTATACTCTACCGTGGCATTCAGTCTCTCTGCCCCACCATTTGGTGCTCAGATGAAAAGGCCCAAGCTAAGATCCTGGGATGACCGTAATGAACCATAGAATCCTTCAGAACTTAGCTGTGAACTGGACCCCTCTGTCTGAGATAATTCTTTGTGGTACTCCATGCAGGCAGTAAACGTGCTTCAGGAACACTTGGCTAAGCTGGTGGGCGTGAGGATAGTCCGTTGAAGGGTATGAAGTGTGCCTGTTTGAAAGAAACAGGTCTATTACAGTTCAGTCTCTGTGTTCTGCCCACTTTTGGCAACTTCACTATAAAGTCCATGGGAGTGTCCTCCCATGGCCTCATTGGCTCTGCTACTGGTTGCAGCAGTCCAGGGGGTTTTCCTGGTCATTTTTCATTGCGGCAAATGGTGCAACTTTTCACATAATTGCATATTTTTCTTTATGCATGGCCACCAGAATTGCTTCCATGCTAAATGTAAAGTCTTTAAGAACCTGAAGTGGCCTGCCGCGTTTTGGCGTCATGGCTCTTCTGGAGGATTAGGGTGCGTAGGGATTACTTTTGGGACGTGAGTTGTTTCGTCCCTTCCAAGCCAGGTCATCTTTTTTTGTCAAGATGTGCTGATTGTCTCAGATCCAGGGCTCTGTTAGCAGTTTGCCATTGAGGTTTCGTGTTAGATCGCTTGTGGATTGGTCTTGCTGGCCTTGGCATTGTCACTGTGTTAGTTCGGCAGTTATTTGGGCGGGGGGATGATGGTATCTACTACTTCCTTCTGTTAACATTTGTACTGGGGCATGCGGGACAGGCATGATCTAGAAAGTTCCACCCCCCCAGGAATGTACTTTAGCACAAAGTCGAACAGCGTATTGACCCAGCAAACATGTTTGGGCAATTGATTATATGGGGTCCAAATTTTTATGGTCAATGCAGACTTGAACAGCCTCTGCCCCCCCATCCAGTAGGTGGCAAGTGAATAATACTCATCTCACCACAAACAATCCCCCTTTTCCCATGCGGCCCATCACCATTATCTAACAGGGCTGTAGAATTTTCTTGGCTATTTTCTTTGGAGTAGCATAGCTCCACTGCCACATCATTGGCATCTGCTTGGATGATGAAGGGTTGCTCGGGGCGAGATGCTTCAGCACTGTGTTTTTTGCAATGGGGCTGCAAGGGGCGTCGTCAGCCTAGGAATGGTTTCAGGATTCCAGCAATCACTCTAATTAAATCATGATTCTTGAGCCAAACTTCAAAAACTTCAAATGATTTATTAGAGGTGACATAATAGCACTGCCCTGTATGAAGCCAACTCTGGCAATACATAATTTACAGTCACTTGTAACCCTGATTCCCCCTCCCCTGGGTGTTCATTAAACCAGAACTCTCCAATTGACGCATGTTCACATTCAATATTTTCCAATTAAATATATTTGTGCGGGCAAAAGCTCTGCAATCTTTTGATTCTTATTACATCTTTTAAAGATAAGAGTTAGAATGTACTTTCGCTTTTCAAACTGCTGTTCTTCCAGATTTTCTTTGTCCTCCCCCCTTTTTATGGCAACTATTAAAATAGGTATAGGAATGTTTTATGGGTGACAGACAGCAATTGATCACTTTTATGACAGACAGCTTGTACTTTGGCTGGTCTCTATTCCTTCATTTGATTCTCAGTAGCCAGGTAGTCTGCTGTGTGCAGTGAAATTCGCATTTTGACAGCTTGATGTACAAGTTGGCTGCCAGAAGTTTTTTCAGTACCTGGCAGGCCATGGGTATGTGCTCATCCATGGTTTCAGTGTAGATGAGAATGTCATTCAAGTAGACAAGAACCCCTATAAAGATGTCGTGTAGCAGCACCATTTATAACTGCATGAACACCACTGGGGGCCCTTGTAGTCTGAAAGCATGACTTTGAATTGGAAGTCCCTAGGGGCAGGTTGAGCAATGTTTTCTATTCATCTCTTTCTGTCATACCCCTGGTGGAGTCTGACTCCTGAGGAAGAGGAGGAACAGCGCAACAGGGAGTGGGAGAGTGTGGCTTCAGAGGTGGTGAGGAGGAGCTGGGAAGTGGCAGAGGCCAGCTGAGCAGTCAGAGGAAGATCCAGGCCCATCTCCTATCCATCCTAGCTCATGCAGGGAAAAGGTGAGGTTTACTCAAGAGGAGATTGCCATGATCCTCCTTGTGGCTTGCAGGTGGGAGGCCATGTATATAAGTTTTTCAACTGCACAGTTAGAATTTGGCTGAAGTCAATTAGTGTTTACCTTGAAAAAGAGGCTCATCTTTGCTGGCGTTCTTCCATGGACTTTTCTCGGTTATTTTCCTGGAGTTTATAAATTAGTTATCTTGGCTTGCCTTCGGAACTCTCATCAATGAGGTTTGTTTTGGATTTCTTTTTGCCTCATTATTTTACTTTTGTGATTTAAACTGTGCCTAATAAAATAGTGAAGTTAAGTTGAAGGCTTTACCAACTTTAAGATTATTGTTTGGGTTTGGGTTATTTTGAGAGACTACGGCTCATCACATTTTGACTTCAGTACAATAAAGACTTCACTCTTTCTTTTTTACTTTTTGTGGGGTAACCATGGATCAGCTCAGAGCAGAGATTGCCCAGTATAACCCCAGCAAGTGGCTCTTTGACTGCACAGCTGGCACAAATGCAAGCTGCCACGCATGCCAAAAATGTCCAGTGGCAGTAACGAGATAAAATTTGATGGTTCGCTGGCCCAATTTCCAGCATTTTTGGGCAGTGCCAGGTTTACATAAGCCTTCAGCCTGAGGACTTGCCCACTGACTGGGATAAGGTGGGGTTTTTGATTAGTTTATTGTCAGGCTCTGCAGCAGCGTTGGGTGATGCCTCTGCTTGACCCAGCAAACATTAGGTGTTGGACAATTATTCCAAGTTTTGCCATCAGTTTTCAGGCCATGTTTGAGGACCCTGCTCAAAGCCAAATCAGCAAACAGAACGTTTGAGAGAGCTGAAGCAGGGGCGTGGCTCACTCATGGATTATTATTGCTAGTTTTTGTTGGTTGCTCAGGATGTAGAATGGAATGAGGCAGAACTATTAGACCAGTTCCAGGAGGGTTTGTCATCAGAGCTTCTGATGAGTTGGCACCACTGAATGCCCTCGCACCCTTCAGGAGCTCATGCATTTGTGTCTTTTGTATCGATGCTAGACTTCAGCCAGCGAAGGATGCAACGACAAACAGAAGACCATATCTGTTTCAGCAAGATGGTGCCCCTGGTGGAAAGTGGCTTTGAGGAAAACCATGCAGTTGGGGCAGGCCACCCCGCCTGAACTCAAATAGAAAAGAATAGATGTTGTCGTGATGGTTATGCCTCTATGTTGTGCAATCAAGGCCATTTTGCATCCAAGTGTTATTTAAGACAGCCACAGGCAGTGACACCTGCAGTGACAGGAAAGCGACTCCTCAGCCTATGGGAGTCTGCAGGTCAGAGGTGTAAAAGTCCATAGAGCTCGCCCATCTTCACTAACCTTGCCACCCTTGCCACCTTTGACATCTTTGACACTCCAACACAGTTTGCTATTTTGGTGAAGCATCTTTGTGTGCGCTAGCAAGTGTGTTCATGTCTAGTGTGGGAGCGGTGGAGATCCAGCTTGGTCAACTCAGGGGCCACAGCCAATTTCATGGATGCTCATTTTTCAAGCAGTGGTTCATTCCTCAGGCAAACAGGTTATCCCCACCAGTAATGGTGGAGATTGATTGATGGTCGGGCCCCTTCAATTCAGGACCTGTGGTTTGCTGCAACCAAACCCCTTTGCATGCGTATTGAGCAGCATGTGGAGGAGAAACCTGTTTTACGTCTGCTGCCAGGCTGCCTAATTTTCTGTGTGGTGCTGGTTTGGAGTTGGCCTCAAGGCCCATGCATCCACAGCTTACTCTGTATTCTGCGCGTCATCTGGAGCTATGCTCAGTTCTGTCATAGGAAGTGCTGCCAAAAACCGTTGCTTGAGCTCACTCATGCAGGGAGTTATAGTATGCTTGTGGGGACCCCCTGGCATCTAACCTGGCAGTTGATGGACTTTGCTGATGTGTTTAAGGGAGAAGGAGGCAGATCAGTGTGGCCTTCCGCATCGGCTTAGTGACTGGTCCAACGACTTGTTGCCCTGAATGCAAAATTGCCGGTGGGTCGGATAAATTCCCTATCAGAAGCAGAGTTGGCCACATTTGTGGGATTTTTATTGCCAAACCTTCCCAGAAAAGGCTTTGATCCTGGCCTTTCCCACCTCCCCATTGGCTGCACCATGTGATTTTGTTGTGAAAAAGAAATCAGGTAAAGCTACGTTTGTGTTGTGATTTACCCAAGTTGAATGCAATCACAGTGGAGGAATCGACTACCCGCTCCCCTCATACCTTGAACTGATTGAGTGGCTTTGTCAAGCTACAGATCCTTTAACGAAGTTTGGATTTGAGTGGTTCCAGAACAATCTGGTTCACTCATTCATTGCAGGGATCAAGTGGAAAACAGCTTTTCTGGATAAGGTACCAGTCATTTTGAGCTATACCGTGATGCCTTTTGGATTAACCAGTTCCCCAGCTTTGTTATGCATTTCCATCATGCATGACGTTTTCCTGTGATGTTTTGTTGGATCCATTCGTGGTCATTTATTTAGATGACATTTTTTAATTTACTTGGAAGCTCGCTGCACGGAACACTGCGCAACATGTGCAGTGTTGCAACGTTTGGGTGATAACCACCTGCTTTGTAAAAGCATGAGAAGGTGTCAATTTGCACAACCACGATGACTTCTTGGGACATCATATCTTTCACCTGCTTGGGTGAAATAGACCCAGAAAAAATTCAATCGTTGCAGGAGTGGAACCTCCCATAATGGGTTAAGAAATGTGGCAAATGATGTTGGGGTTCATGAACTACTACGGCACTTTATTCCCTGCTTTGCTAACTTTTGATTGCTCCCCTTTTCTAAATCTGCTCAACGAAGGGGGAAGAAGTTCTCATTGGGGTGTATGGCAGAGTTAGCAATGGCAAAGGTTAACCTTCTGCTCTGTCAAGTGCTTAGTCCTCAAAACCACCCCAATGGAACTTCTCCCCACTTCTTGAGCAGATTAGAAAGGGGAGCAATCCAATAGTAAGCACAAAGCAGGGAATAAATGTGGCGGTCTAAGTTTCATGAACCCCAAAACAGTCCATTGCACATTTCTTAACCCATGTGATGTGAGTTCCCACTCCTGCAACGATGAATTTTTCTGGGTCTATTTCCACCCCAGCAGGTGAAATATATGTCCCAAGAAGTCAATCGTGGTTTGTGCAAAATTGACAACTCTTCTCATGCTTAGCAAACAGTGGTTATCACACAAACGTTGCCAACACTGGCACATGTTGCCAGTGTTTCCTGCAGGAGGTCCATAGTATAATTAAAATGTCATCTAATAAAATGACCACGAATGGAACCAACAAACATCACAAAAACGTCATGATGAAAATGCATTAACAAAGCTGGGGAAACTGGTTATCCCAAACAGGCATCACGGTATACTCAAAATTGCTGTACTTTCCAGAGCTGTTTTCCACTGATCCTGCATGGATGTGAACCAGATTGTTCTGGAACTCACTACAATCCAAACTTCGTAACAGATCTTAGCTTGACAAAGGCCACTCAATCAGTTCAAGGATGAGGGAGAAGCGTACTGATTCCTCACTGTGATTGCATTCAAACTTGCGGTAATCACAACACAAACGTACGCTTTCCTGATTCTTTTCACAAAAATCACTGGTGGCAGCCAATTGGGGAGTGGAAGGCCAGATATTATAAACCTGTTCTGGAGGTTGCTTCGTCAATAAAATCCCCACAATGATGGACAACTCTGGTTCTGAATAGGGAATTTATCCGACCCACCGGCAATTTTTGCATCAGGCAACAAGTCGATGGACAAGTATCATACAGCCGGATCGAAGAGGCCATAGTCTGACCTCCTTTCCCCTAAACAAACATTCAGTCAAAAGTACCATCACTGCAGGCATAAATACCAGGTCCACAAGCATTAGCACAACTCCCTGCATTAGGACTCTCAAGGCAACGGTTGAGCACACTTCCTATCAAGGAACTGCATAGCTCCAATAAAGAAACCAGACATGTGCTGTGGATCATGGCCTGTAGCCACTTCCAAACCAGCACCACTTGAAAATTGAGGCACTGCAGTCAACGTAAAAAACAGGTTTACCTCACATGCTCTGTCCCAATACGCATGCAAAGGGGTTTTTGGTTGTGCAGCAAACCACAGGTCCTGAATGAAGGGGCGTACCCGGCAGAGCCATGACCATCAATCATCCACCATTTACTGGTGGGGATACCTGTTGCTGGGATGAAACCACTGCATTAAAAAACATCGAGCATTCATTGAAAGTGGTGTGGCCCCTGAGTTTGACCAAAGCTGGGATCCTCCACCGCCTCCCACACTAGACTAATGAACACACTTGCTGGCCAGCACAAGATGCTTCACCTGAATAAGCAACTGTGTTGGAATGTCAAAGATGTTCAAAGGTGGGCACAGGGTGGCAAGCGTTATGAAGATTGGCGACTATGGACTTCTACACCCCGGACCTGCAGACTCCCATTAGGCTGAGCGGATGCTCGTTCCTGTCAACTGCAGGTGAGTCACTGCTGTGGATGTCTTAACATAAACACTTGGATGCAAAAAAGGCCTTGATTCCCACAATAGTAGGCATAAACCATCACGACAAACATCTATTCGCTTTTCTATTTTGAGGCATGAGCCAGGGGTGGCCTGCCCCCAACTGCATGGTTTCCTCCAAAGGCTATCCACCAGGGCACCATCTTGCTGGAAAAACAATATGTGTCTACTGTTTTGTCGTTGCATCCTTCGCTTGCTGAAGTCTAGCATCGATAACAAAGACACAAATGCATGACTCCTGAAGGGTGCGAGTGGGCATTCAGTGCGTGCCAACTCATCCAGAAAGCTTCTGGATGACAACCCTCCTGGGAACTGGAGTTCCAAAACCTCTAATTAGGGTCGGCCTCATTCCATTCTACATCCTGAGCAACCACACAAAAACTCAAGCAATATAATCCATGAGTGAGCCACGCCCTGCTTCAGCTCTCTTCAAACGTCTGTTTGCTATTTGGCTTTGAGCAGTGTCCTCAAAACATGGCCTGAAACGGGATGGCAAAAACTTGGAATTAATTTGTTCCAACACCTAATTGTGCTGCGGTTCAGCAGAGCATCCACCCAACGTGCTGCAGAGGCCTGCAATAAAACTAATCAAAAACCCCACCTTATCCCAGTTCCAGTGGGACAAAAATCCTCAGGGCTGAAGGCTTATGTAAACCTGGCACTGCCCAAAAATAGCTGAAATTGGGCCCGCGAACCATCAAATTTTATCTCGTACTGCCACTGGACATTTTTGGCATGGTGGGCCAGCTTGCATTTGTGCCACGCTGTTGCAGCAAAGAAGCCATTTGGCTGGGTTAAACTGGGCAATCTCTGCTCTGAGTGCTGATCCAATTGGTTACCCCACAAAAAGTAAAAAAATTAAGTTTGAAGTCTTATTTTCTGAAGTCAAAATGTGTTGAGCCGTAGTCTCTCAAAATTAACCCAAAACCCAAAAATATTCTTAAAGTCTTGTTAAAGCCCTTCCAACTTAACTTCACTATTTTATTAGGCACAGTTTAAAAGTCCACAAAAGTAAAATAAGGGAGGCAAAAAGAAATCCTAAAACAAAACCTCATGATGAGAGTTCGAAAGCAGGCCAAAGATTAAACTAATTATTAACTCCAGCGACAATAACGAGGAAAGTCCATGGAAGAACGAGCAAAGATGAGCCTCTTTCAAGGTAAACACTAATTGACTTCAGCAATTCTAACTGTGCAGTTGAAAACTTATATACATGGTCCCACCTGCCAAGCCCACAAGGAGGATCATTGGCAATCTCTCTTGAGTAAACCTCACTTTTCCCTGCATGAGCTAGGATGGATAGGGGAGATGGGCCTAGGATCTTCCTCTGACTGCTCAAGCTGGCCTCTGCCTTCCCAGGCCCCCCCCTTTTTTTTTTCCCCAGCCTCCTCCACCACCTCTGAAGCCACACTCCCACTCCCTGTTGGCTGTTCCTCCTCTTCCTCAGAGTCAGATTCCACCAGGGGTATGACAGAAAGAGATGAATAGAAAACATTGCTCAACTGCCCCCTAGGGAGCTTCCAATTCAAAGTCATGCCTTTCAGACTACAAGGGCCCCCAGTGGTGTTCATGCAGTTAATAAATGAGGTGCTACACGAACATCTTTATAAGGGGGTTCTTGTCTACTTGAATGACATTCTCATCTACACTGAAACCATGGATGAGCACATACCCATGGCCTGCCAGGTACTGAAAAAACTTCTGGCAGCCAACTTGTACATCAAGCTGTCAAAATGCGAATTTCACTGCACACAGCTAGACTACCTGGGCTACTGAGAATCAAATGAAGGAATAGATGGATCCAGCCAAAGTACAAGCTGTCTGTCATAAAAGTGACAATTGCTGTCTGTCACCCATAAAACATTCCTATACCTATTTTAATAGTTGCCATAAAAAGGGGGGAGGACAAAGAAAATCTGGAAGAACAGCAGTTTGAAAGCGAAAGTACATTCTAACTCTTATCTTTAAAAGATTGTAACTAAAATATCAGAGCTTTTGCCCACAAATATATTTAATTGGAAAATATGAATGTGAACATGCTCAATTGGAGAGTCTGGTTTATGAAACACCCAGGGGGGAGGGGGGAATCAGGGTTACAAGTGACTGTAAATTATGTATTGCCAGAGTTGGCTTCATACAGGGCAGTGCTATTATGTCACCTCTAATAAATCATTTGAAGTTTTTTGAAGTTTGGCTCAAGAATCATGATTTAATTAGAGTGATTGCTGGAATCCTGAAACCATCCTAGGCTGACAGCCCCCTTGCAGCCCCATTTGCAAAAGAACCAGTGCTGAAGCATCTCGACCCCGAGCAACCCTTCATCATCCAAGCAGATGCCAATGATGTGGCAGTGGGAGCTATGCTACTCCAAAGAAATAGCCAAGAAAATCTACAGCCCTGTAGATAATGGTGATGGGCCGCATGGGAAAAGGGGGATTTTGTGGTGAGATGAGTATTATTCACTTGCCACCTACTGGATGGGGGGCAGAGGCTGTTCAAGGTCTGCATTGACCATAAAAATTTGGACCCCATATAATCAATTGCCCAAACATGTTTGCTGGGGTCAATACCTGTTCGACTTTGTGCTAAAGTACATCCTGGGGGGGTGGAACTTTCTAGATCATGCCCTGTCCCGCATGCCCCAGTACAAATGTTAACAGAAGGAAGTAGTAGATACCATCATCCCCACCGCCCAAATAACTGCCGAACTAACCAACAGGTGACAATGCCAAGGCCAGCAAGACCAATCCACAAGCGATCTAACCACGAAACTCAATGGCAAACTGCTAACAGAGCCCTGGATCTGAGACAATCAGCACATCTTGACAAAAAAAGATGACCTGGCTTGGAAGGGGACAAAACTCAACGTCCCAGAATCCCTACGCACCCTAATCCTCCAGAAGAGCCATGACGCCAAACCGGCAGGCCACTTCAGGTTCTTAAAGACTTTACATTTAGCATGGAAGCAATTCTGGTGGCCATGCATAAAGAAAAATATGACAATTATGTGAAAAGTTGCACCATTTGCGCCGCAATGAAAAATGACCAGGAAAACCCCCTGGACTGCTGCAACCAGTAGCAGAGCCAATGAGGCCATGGGAGGACATCTCCATGGACTTTATAGTGAAGTTGCCAAAAAGTGGGCAGAACACAGAGATCTGAACTGTAATAGACCTGTTCTTCAAACAGGCACACTTCATACCCTTCAACGGACTATCCTCAGCCCACCAGTTAGCCAAGTTGTTCCTGAAGCACGTTTACTGCCTGCATGGAGTACCACAAAGAATTATCTCAGACAGAGGGGTCCAGTTCACAGCTAAGTTCTGAAGGGAGTTCCTATGGTTCATTAGGTCATCCCAGGATCTTAGCTTGGCCTTTCATCTGAGCACCAAATGTGGGGCAGAGAGACTGAATGCCACGGTAGAGTAGTACCTGAGATGCTATGTGAACTATCAGCACTCCAATTGGGTGGACCTCCTGCCTTCATGGAAGTGCATACAATAATGCTGTTCACAGTAGCATAGGACTAACCCTGTTCAAAGTAGTGAGGGGCATGGACTTTGTACCAATGCCTGAGTATCCAAGGGATTTCCCCCTCCTCAATCAGCTTGATAAATTGAACGTCAATTCTGAAAGCAACTTGGGAGAATACTTAAAAAGTGTTGGCTAAAGTGATGCAAACCTATAAGAAACAGGCTATAAGAAACAGGCTACAAGAAACCTATAAGAAACACCAAGCTCCACAATGGCCATTCCAGTTGTGGGAGAAGGTTTACCTCTCCATAAAATATCTCAGGTTAAAATTCCCTAGCAAGAAACTGGGGCCAAAGACCATTTCCCATAGAAAAGATCATCAACCCAGTCACAGTGCAATTGAAATTGCCCTGGCTGCTAGGGAAATTACACCTGGTATTCCATTGTAGCCTCTTAAAACCCATGGTCAGGTCGATAGGCCACTACCCTGTGAGCCCCCAGACACTGTGGTCATAGGGTGCCAAACCCATTATGAGTTGCAGTGAATCCTCAATTCGAGGTGGCACAGAAGACAATTCCAATATTTAATCAAGTGGAAGTGTGATTACCAGAGACATCTTGGGTAAAGAGTAGGGACATTCAGGCTGATCTCCTTATAGCAAAATTCAATGCAGAAAATCCAAGCAAGCCAGAGGGGAGGTCACACCCTTATATTCTATACCTGTACTCAAATTGTTTTTTTCTTTGCACAGGTTGTCTTCAGGAAGTGAGGGGAGCCAAATGTCAACTTGTAAAGTATTTCTGGCTTGCTCTTGAAGGGCAGGGAGAGATCTGATGGAGCAGTTCATTGCTATGACCAGAAGCACATTCCACTCATATCTTTCTCCAGACTGTGTTTCAGGTTACCAAGCCCAGCCGGAGAGGGGTGTTTTCCACAACCCACAAAAGTGCTTCATTGGAGAATGTGATTTGTGACACACTCTGGGAGGAGGGGGAAACAGGGTCATAGGTGGGCAATAAATTATGTAGGGCAGAGCTGACTGCCCTTGGGAAAAGTGCTGACATGTTGCTCCGAATAAATAATTGGATTTCTTTTGAAACTTGGCTCGAGGCTCATTAATTAATTAGAGCACCCATCCGAATCTTGACAAACAGTTTAGTCTGGCAAGATTCTGTCTATTGCTTTTAAGCAAATAAAGAACTGAATTTTAGCTGGATTTTTCCACAGCATCCTTGGATTAGTTGGATACAAGATTATATTTGTAATCTGCCTGTCATCCTGGATAGTCTAAGAAATTTATAAGCTTCCTCTTCTTCCCATTTTTTATTTTTATAACAATCCAAAAAGACAGAAATTGAAATTACTATGTGACCCACTGTGACCCAGTGTGCACCATACATCAGGCAAGATATGGCCTCTGTATGTAATCTATTTCTCAATCTAATTCAAGAGAAAGTTACGTTGTTGGGTATATTTTACAAATGAGGGTCTCTTAAAAAATACAGCACAAAGCTGCTCATATTTCCACACATCTAAAAGGTAGATTTCTCTGTGGTCATGTGTTCCAGAAAGATCCAAGTACTTAATAGAAGCAAGAAAAAAATGGGGGGAAAGGTTAATTTATCCTTCACAGATTTCTCTCCAGGGAACCGTATACTTAAATTAACAAGGAGAATTAACACTTTTGTGAACATCTGTTTTTGCTTTCTAAACATCTCTGAACATGGAGAAGAGAATAATAATCTGAAGTGCAATTTTACATGTATTTTTGACCCCTCATTTACCATGTTTTCACAGACTCTGACATGTTATTATTCTGAGTTGTTTGAATGGTCTCTTTTTCTTATTTTGCTTTACATGCTTAGAAGCGTAGTTAGTTTTGAATTTGCACAGAAACAGTTATAAATGGTTTACATATTTTTTGTTTTGTTTTGTTTTTTGCTGGATGAACTTGCAGTGATTGCTTAAAGTATTATATCATGCACAAGCGAATAGGCATGGCATAAATGGGAGAAAATTCAGACAGAATCTGCTAAATGTCAGGATTCCAAGTAATAAATCAATTTCAAGCAACACTCCAAGGCAATCAGATTCCTCAAAAAATAGCTTTACTGGAAATACCATATTGGCACTTATCTGGTGAAAACTCACCCTGAAAAGCCCCGTGGGTTTTCCCTAATGAAAAGTAAAAGTTTTTGTCTCAATCCCAAACAATCAGTCACATGGTCCAATCAAAGCACTGTCTGATGATCCAGTGATATCATCCTCCTTCCTCTGACCAGGTGTGAGAATGTCCTTGGTTCTGAAGAGAAAGTATCATTTTGACTACACAAGCCCAGCTATCTCTAATCCCACCTCCTTATCCCTCAATCACAGTGTGGCAGCATTGGAGCTCCAGGTATCAGGGTTCCAAGTAATAAACCCAAGGCAATCAAAAATCAAAACTCTGAGGCCTGGAGTTTCCTCAAATAATGAATTTATTAGGAATGTCATATTGAAAACAGACAAAATATTGGAAAAGCCCCTGGTCCAGATGGGCTACCAGCTGAGTTTTATAAGACAATTCAGGAAATAATTTCAGTTACAATGTTGGAAATATTGAATGAGGTTTTGATAAAAAAATAAAGTACCAGATTCATGGATGAGCATGTTACACTTATATGATGTTAAGCCCATGTCACACAGCACCAACGGATGGAAAGAGGATGTAAAACGGAGAGAAACACTTGCCATCCCTTGGTTAATGCGAAACATCTGTTCTGTACTCACTGCGTCTGTTTTTCATACTCTCTATCCGTCCAGCATCCGTCTACTGAGATCTCATCCGCTCAAAAAGTTTTGAGCTGCACAAAGCTTTTTGAGCGGATAAAGTATCCAACACGTCCGTTATACATCTGCTACGCATACGGTGAACATCCGTTATACGTCCGTCGTCATCCGTTATGCGTCCGCTTTATCCACTAGGCATCCGCTGCGCATCCGCGCAACTTACATCCGCTCCAGCGGAAAACGGACACAGGGAGGAAGCGAAATGGATGTGGAATGGACACACAGCATTAGTAGCACGGACGTAGAAAGGATGAAAGCAGATGCAGCTCGCATATAAAGCATTAAAACGGAA
>BHFT01077528.1:0-30076 GCA_004320025.1 Laticauda laticaudata
ACTACAAAAAGACTATTTAACAAATCAAAAAGAGCACTCACGGTTAGATGAATCCCAAATGAGAAGTCCGGAAGCAGGGGAACAAAGTGAGGCCTTCCTGGAAGGAAACAAGCCAGGCCAGCTCAACCAACCCGGTCAAGCCAGGAGGGAGCGGTGGACCGATCTCAACTGGCCCGAGAGACTCAGGCAGGAGCGGCAAGACTGACTCACCCTTCCAGGAAGTTCCATGGAGAAGGACCAGAGAGACAGCGATCCTGTCCGAACCGCTTGAAGACCACGCCGAGACTGAGCTGTGCAGGTCAACCAGGACTAGAAAAAGCCCCACCTACATGCGTGACTACGTGACGCACATTGGACTAAACCAAGGGGGGAGGGGTGTTCTGTGTGGAACTTGGAAGGCTCCAAGTTCCCTATTCTGATTGGCCGAAAAGGCCATTTGCGGATTGGCTGTTAGAGAATCAATCTGGTTAACCCGCCAAATGGCAGGAACAGTTAAAGTAGTGTCATTGGCCACAAGCCGCGGCACAAGTCGCTATAAAAAGAGGCTTGGGTTGTTGTTCCGTTACTAGTGCCTAGCGAGTTTAATAACAGAGTTTATTGTTGGAACCCGGTCTCACACGTTTCTTTCCGGATGGAACAAATCCCACCCCTGATCTTATGGGGCAAACATAGCAAGACCTCTTTTCTTCTTTCTTCTTCAGCCTCATCTGTGTGTGGACCTGCCCATTGATCTTTCTGAACCTTTTCCCCATTGTTGGAGGAAATGTCCATCCAAGTGGGAAGAAAGACACTGGAAACATGGTGACTGCTTGAAAGATGGTTTAATGGTGGACAGGATCACATTGAAGTCCTGGGCAAAAAGAGCACATGAGTGAGAGAGGGAGAGAGATTTATAAGCTCTGTTGGGCTTTGAACTTGCTTCCTGTTCCTATGGGAAGAACTGTATCCTAATTGGTTGTCAGACTCCCATGGGACCATGCAGGAGGTAACTTTGTAGGTTGTCTTGAGTCCCAAGCTTGGCTGAATCTTACTGGGTGATGTAATGAAGGGGCTTTGGGCAATTCCTATTATGGCTTAATGGCTTTGTCCTTGTTTGGATCTGAGTGAGGGCTAACCTTATCATGTTATAAGCGCATCAACGTGCCTACCATCCCTGTCCTATTGTTTCTTTTATTTTTCTTATATGTACTCATTTCATGTATTGATAACTATGTATATACTTATACCTATTATCTTGTAAGCGATTGACAAATCAAAATAAATAAATAAATGTCCTGGGGGCCATGTCTTAATCCCATCACCCTGGAACTAAAAGGGACAGGGAACTGCAGGAAGCTGCTTTATCTTTAAAAACATGTTTCTCCTTTTCTCATCCAGGGAAATATAACATTCTTCCTTTTTAATACTGGTATTTCCTAGAATATTTAATTTCATTCAGAGGGGTGGGTGCTAACTTTCTACACTACTTACCCATAGGCATGGCACCTATATCTAGGTAGTATATCTATCTATATCTAGGTAGGGTCCTCTTCCTCTCCGCCCAATCTTCCTTTGTGTTTTGCCCTAAAATAATCCCACACATTTTGTCTAGACTGTTCCTCCTGAAGCTGATGTTTCCATGCATGGAGTATATTAAAACATTTCTCCAAGAATCTCCAAAAATCTATGCTGCACTTGTGCTGCTTTTTTTCCTCCTCACTTCCTAATTTTAGGGGGGAAATCAAACATGTGATTCATGGCCTTATATGTGATTGTAGTATTGGATTTAAAACACGTATTACTCTTAGAACAGAAGCACTCCTATCATTTGGGGAGAATATTGGGTGTATAAAATAACTGCAGTTAGAACTGCTTTTGGAATATATACTCTATGTTCCCACTCAGAAATAAGGATATATAATTATTGGTGGAGACATACTTTTTTGGAAACTCCCCAAATTTTGCTTGATAGAAGAGCTAGGGTTCAATTAGATTCTTCCTGGATAGCACAAGTTACAAATTACATTAAGAATTGTAGGCTTCCTGCCACTTTCTTAGCAGCTTCAGGACAACCAGTTAAGAAAACTGTTGCACTAAGAATCCTTGTTATAAAATATATAGCTATTTTCAACTTCTCTAGTATGCTAAAATGAATAAATTGCTTCACATTTAGCATATTTATTTATTTAAATACCAAAGTATACTATAAAGGAGTTTATTTATGAGAGCCAATTTTGTTCCATATTAACATTCTTGTAATACCCTAACCTGATTGGCTGAAACGGACTGCACTGTGATTGGCCGAAACGCATAAACGCACACGTGCATCTGGTCAAGATATGGGAGTTCCTCTGGTGATTGGACGAGCCGATCAGGGAAGAGTCTCAGAAAAGACTTTGAATTTCATTGGGGTGACAGAGCCGCCGGCAATTTATAAAAAGAGCTTGCCACTCTTTGCAAGTCCGCACACGATCTCATACTTTGAATAAACGAGTGAAGTATGATGCTTGGTGGTTCCATGTCCTGTTTTCCCAGCGCTTTACCTGGCAATGACACGGTGGGATCTGGTAGACAAGAACCTAGTGGGGCATGTGGCAATTTAGAGCTGGTACACCGCGTACGAGGGATGTGGCGGCAGCAACTCCACCACCCCCCACCATTCGACCAGGCACCGAGGACTGGGAATCTACATTGATAAATTCCTCATGTTCCTTGAGAGCAATAATCTAAAAGGATGCAACCAACCACCGCACCAGAGAGAAATGTGTTCCTTTGAGTCGCCATTGTGCGGGCCAGCCGTATTTCTCAAGATGGTCCATCAGATTGCTCTAAGCTCAGAAGATTGTGAAGGAGATATAGTAGCTTTTTGGTTCAGATCTAGTATTGGCTACTGGGTACGGTAACCTTCCTTATGCCTCTCAGCCTGTGTCCAAATTCTGATCCGGCAACATGAATTCTAACGTCGTGATCCAATAAAGAGATGGAGAGACGCATCGGGGACTTTTGGAGCGGGGGCAGCATTTGAGGAACACGGACGCGTTATGGTGTGGCTTTTTCACGACATCGACTGAGGCTCTGAGGGACTCCTCGTGCGTGGTCCTCGCCTTATTGATCCTTTTCCTATACTCGTCAGAGCGCAGAACTAACTGGCTCGGGCAGACATGTACAGTTGTACCGGAGCGTTGCTGGAATGACCAACACGCAGCTGAGGGCCTACAAAGACAAATAGGCATAGCTAAGCACTGCGACAAATGAACCAAGGAACCGGCCAATGACATCGGAGAACCAACCAAAACAATGTCCAACGAGGAAACCGAGAACTGATAACTCTGTGTCACGAGAGAACAGTGGGCGCACGCCACAAGACATGCAACTGTCACTCTCTCTAACACCTGATGATCGGTGGAAGAGGAGTTCCTTACGCAGATTGCAGGCGGACGCGGGAACGGGCGGGGAAGTTCGTGTAAGTCCGTGGCTTTTCTCAGTGCACCGCGACAATTAAGCGGCTCTGGCGAACACCGCCGTGTTTGAGTGCCGGTTCTTCAGATGCCCATTTGCCAGTACTGGTCTAGGAGAAATTCGGGAGCATTATCGCCAAGTGTCTTGCGCAACTAAATCAAAACTCTCCGCCCAAGAGAGGCAGAAGCGCACGACAGCATCACCTCGCCAGGTAATCGCGACAGATTCACAGAGATACTGATGGACCGTGAAACCCGAAGCAAGCGGCTCAGCGAAACCTGAACGACAGGAACGAAAAACCATTCAGTGGGTCACAATCGGCCATTTCTCATACAACTTCTCACATGACAGAAAAAAGTCAACGAGCACGATAGCAGGTCAGTACGTAAGCGCAGGACCATGCAGAATCGGAGCGTTGGATTCTCTGGATCAATGATCTCTCCATGGTGTTCCTGGGAAACGACTTTAAGCAGCGCTTAAGTTGCCCTAGCTTGCAGATAACAAGAGCTGGAGAACCAGAGAACTCACCCCTTAAAGTCTAGCAGTGTGGAGATCAGAATCCCCGTAATAGGAAAATTGGAACTTCCATGTTGACTTTCAACAGGCTCATGGATAAAAGTATTTCTTCCATCTCACTATTAGTCGTACGGGAGACAGGCCACAAGCCTGCTGGGTCTTGGCAATGGTCTCATTGCGGGCAATAAAGAAGCCATGTTCGTTAAGGGAGAACAGGACGGGAAGAGGAAGGCTGATCACACATGTGGGAATTGCCCAGAAGTTTTCGAGCAAGACTATATTAGGCAAGTATCCGGGGTCCCCATAATATCAAATTTCAGAGCCTGAACCGCCAATATTGTCCGCAATCCATCTCAAACCAAGACCAGTTCCATTCGCACCTCAAACCTAAAGAATACGTTGTACCAATTCAGGATTAGAGGCTCATATCCGCTGCTAAGTGGTGAGTCGGAACCAATAGATCATCGCCTGCAGTGTCTGGAGGAGACGCTCAGCGCAAGCTTAGTTCACCCTAACTTGCAAAGACGAGATGGGTTTCGTGGAGGAATTTCGTGGGGACTTATAAGCGACACTTTAACAATGCACTGCAACACAAACGTGCATTCCACTCAGCTGCGCCTGGTTTGGTCCAGGCATAGTCCTAGGCATCTTCTCTCGGGGAACGGTAGAAAAGTCTATTGGACGTTAATAGTTGCGCAACTTCGGCGCGAAGCATATCAACAGCTGCTCGTGTAGAATGCCAAGACTAGCAGAAGGCCTCGCCGCTATTGTGACCCATAGGCTTCTCCGGTGCAAAAGGCTCAATGTAGACGTTGAGTGTTGGTCCAATAGGAGTGTCGCAGTGTTTCATGGCAAAACCTTCGGGCGGTGCGTTTAACTGGCCAAAAGGTTCAGAGTCCGTGCAAGTCATTTTTTGATGATGATGTTGGTAGCGGCCAAAGACAAAAGACAATTGCAGAAAGCCGACTCACGGGCAAGTCCTACAAAAAATTTAAAAACGCTAGGGAGCTTCAAAGTACAAAACTGAAAAAAGTGCCAGTCATCCGCACTAAAAAGTTTAGTTCCTGGGATATCTGGTGGACAAAGAGGGAATCCACCCTACCCACAAAAAAAATAAAGCAATAAAGGAAGCCCCGCGACCTCAAAATAAGGCAAAATTACAAGCCTTTCTGGACCTAATCAATTCTACAATGTCTTTTTGCCACAGAAGTGCAACAACAGCGAACCTCTGCAATAGGTTACTCGACAAGACGTTCCGTTTGGTTCCTGGGGCAAAGTGGAGAGGCCGCCTTCCGGAACATAAAAGATCTCCTCACATCCAAAATAAGTGCTCATCGCAGTACACGCGAAACCCCTACACTTAACCAGTAAAACCCTGCCGACATCCCCTACCCCTATCCAATTCCGGGCATCGGCAACGGCTCATAGCTAGCTATACCTGCCGGAACGATCTAGCGAGAAAAGCTAACGCGCAATCTGTGACCGTTTTCCACTTTTTTACATCCGTCAAAACTATGTGCAGAAATGCGTCAGGACGAGTAATATGCAAATTACTCATGCATAGACATCTAAATCGAAGAGCGAGACGGGCTAAACTTTGTGAGGCAGATACTCTTAACGCGGCATGAAGGCGGGTTTCATGAGTATGTATACGGTAGGGATTCACCCTCACTCACTATACCATTAAACCACTACTGGGATCCTGCCGGGAACAAGGCACCCCAAAGTATGTCACCCTGATAACAAGCTGGTCTAAGTTCCTTGCCGCCTATAACTACCAACTAATACATGCGCCCCGGAAATGCATGCCTTCACATGTGATGCACTAAGTCATATTGTCGCCTTAACAGATTAGCGAAAATGACCCTCGCACCCACACATTCACCTGCAACTAGAGACATTGCCAACTACCACAACCACGGCAGACATTGCGAAGAGAGACGATCAAAGACAGCAAACTGGTGCGAGTTTGACTGGGTGGAAAAAGGGTGGCCGGAAACAGAAGCAATGACCAGTTTAAACTTTTCCGAAACTGGCAAAACTGAAGTTATCCTCCGCAAAGGGACTGTTATACTATGGGTGCGATAGAGTGGTAGTTCAGACAGCTACCAAAAAAAAATATTGCACATGTTGCCATGAGGGAACACCGCGGCCATTGTGAAAATGAAATCCTAGCCAGAAGATCCGATGTGGTGGGCCATGGGAATAGACAGAACCATTGAAACTGGGTGGCAAGCATGTGACAATGTCAGCGATCAGACCAAATCCCCTGCAGCAGCCAACCCTCAGTGGGAAACACCCAGGGGCGCCATGGTAAGGGTTCCATATAGACTTTGTGGAACCATGAAGGCACACTTCTTGATCACAGTTAGACACCACGCTTACTTCCAACTTGGCTGGAGGTAGCCTAATGCTATCTACAACAACGGAAGCATTACAAACAACTAAACAGGACTTTTTCACCCACCCACGGCCTACTGACTTGATGTATCTGACAACAGGCCACAATTCCACGAATTGGCATTTCGAGCAATTCCTCGGCTGAACGGGGAATCCGCACGCATTGGCAGCGCCCTTTCATCTGCGTGAATGGGTGGCCAGAATGAATGGTCAGATACACCAAAGACACTTTAGAAAAGATGAACACTGGTAACATACATGACAAAATAAATATTAAAATACAGCATATAACACCAAGTGCTAAACACCAATAAAAGCCCGGCAGAACTCCTGATTCGGGAAGAAAACTCCGATCCCATTTCTAGACAGACTGCACCGACATACAATCCAGAAAAACCACAGGACTCATTCAGCTGTAACCGGGCATTTAAACTGGGAGACCATGGTCTACGGCTAAAAAAATTTAGGGGACCGCCCTATGGGTACCCGCCTACAATAACCCAAGGAAATGGCCCCTCCGTCGTACGGCTGGCAGACAGAGGACGTAAGAAATGGAAATGACATGTCGATCAAATATGCTAAGAATACATTTTAAACAGCACCAAAACGCCACAAAACTCACAAACAGACTCTAATAAAAAACTAGAGGCGGGGAAGAAACCAAACAATCATAAACAGAAAGAGAAAACTACTACTACAATACCAACGACACACAAACGGGCCCACCAACACAGACCAAACCAGAATAAAACACCGCTAAATAAAAGAAGAAACCAACAATAACTCACCGGGAGAATGAAGACAGCGAAGGGTACCCAGAGGAAGACGACCACTCGAAACTTTGCTGGAAGGAACAGTCAAGCTAGCTCAACCAGCCCGGGAAGACCGGCCGGGAACAGAAAAGCCGACAACTACAATCCAAAACCCAGTAGACGCGGGTGGGATGTCTGAAGCAAAGGCCTGACTCACCCTTTCCAGGCGGTTTCCATGAGAAGAACAGGAGCAACGAGATCCCATCCGAAACCTGGCTGAAAGAACCAGCAGCACCTGAACTGCGCAGTCAAGTAGGCAAGTAAAAACCCGCTGTGACTACGTCACCGTAGGATGGACCATACCAAAAGGGGAGGGTGTTTCCATTATTAAATTCTTGTAATACCCTAACTGATTGGGCTGAAAAACGGACTGCACTGTGCTTGGCCGAACGCACAATGATGATTGGTCAGTAGGAATCCTCCCGTGATTGGATGAGCCGATCGCGGGAGATTCAGAAAGCTGTCATTGGGTGAGAGCCGCCGGCAAGCTCTATAAGAAGAGTTGCCGCAGCTCGCAGGTCCAGCACAGATCTATACCTTTAATAAAGAGCTGAAGTTACGCTTGTCTCCAATCTCCTGTTTTCCTGCGCTTTTACAAATTTAGTTACAGATTAAGGCCCCCGGCTAGTAAGTGGGAGAGTATGAGTTCTAATCCTGCTTTAGCCATGAAAGGCAGCTGGGTGACCTTGGGCCAATGCCAGTCACTCTCTTTTGGCCCAACCCAACTCTCAAGGTTGCTGCTTTGGGAAGAATGGAAGGAAGGTGTGTTGAATATGTTTGCCCACTTGAATTATTTGTAAAAATAATAATAAAGGCAGACTATAAACAAACAGATAAATAAAATTTAAGATTTAATGATGTGAGATTTAAAAAGAATGATAAAACAGGGAAGATTTAAATGAGCCCCTCTTAATGAAGGTAAATGTATCTGTGGTGCACTGGAGACTGAGGATGTAGCATAAACATTATTTGAATGTAATTACATAAGTGAAATAGCTCATTGGGACCCATATTTCAGAATGAAATATTTTGCTTGGGTTGGCACATAAATATCGCCTTTAAAATGCCCTCCTTGCTTAATAAAACCCTGTAATTGAGAGTTGCATGTTGGGCTAAATGATAAGGGTCATCCTAATATATAGGCTGAGCTGTAATTTTTAATTATGATACTATGGATGATTGTATTTAATCATTTGTACTTTGATATGACCTTATGGCTAACAAATCAAATATTATTATTGCCATTTTCCTCTGTTGCTTGGATTCCTCTTGGTAAGAATTAAAAATGGGCAGGAGCTCTTTGGGCCCATAGTAAGTGCCAGGCGACTCTAAGAGAGTTCTGCCCAGGAACACAGATTGTTCCTAGCATCCTTTGGTACATCTGGGAAAGCTTTAAGGAGTCTCTTACTTTTAATTCTAAGATTCAGGAACAGCCGCTGTACAGACTAATGGAGCCAGAGGCAGCTTGAGCCTCAGTCAGAGGAAAGTATACCCATAGAGCTTTGTTCAACTCACAAACATAAAATATAAAAATACTCACCTTTCAGGGATTTTAGATATCCAGCAAGGCTTCAGAAAAAAAGGAGGGAATACTGAAAAGAAATGTTTTAAAAGAATATTTCATTCAGCTATCTGCTATTTCTTGTATTTTTAAAATATATACACTTAGGTTATAATTATATAGATATAATGATAAATCCAGCTACACTTATTGAATTTGCTTCTGAGTATTCATATACCAAATTACAGTTAAACACTCTGAGACATTTTAAATATCATTCATATTGTCTTGAGAGAACTTTGAAGTGAAAGAGCAGCATGCACCTATTTGTATATTTCAAACATAATTAGTTTTGATTATCAACTGCTTTTCAGAAAGAGCAATATGCTTAGCTAGATTTTTTTTAGCTATGAATAAATCATTTTGTTACTCAGAATTATTTTTATGATGGCATTTTAAAAATATTTTTTAAAATAGGGTTGTAGTCAGTGGTGGGATTCAGCCAGTTCACACTGGTTCAGGCAAACCAATTGTTAAATTACCCTCCCCCCAATATCAAAGTGGACCCTGGGCACTGCACTGCTATGGAGAAATGGGCAATGGAGTGCAAGAAAAGGAAAAAGCCATTTTCCCTCTTTCTTCTCCCTGCTCCTCCTCCTTCCCTCGTACCCGCTGCTCCATTGCCCATTTCTCTATTGCAGTGCAGCACCCAGGATCCACTTTGACAGCAGGGGTAAGGCAGGGTAATTTAACAACCAGTTCACCCAGGGTCAGGTTAGCCATTGCAGAAAACTCATACCGCATGTCAGGGGTGGGGTTTAAATTTTTTAACAACCAGTTCTGTGGGCGTGGCTTAGATGGTGGGCTTGGCTTGGTGGTCACGTGACTGGGTGGACATGGCTTGGTGGTCATGTTATGGGTGGGTGTGGCTCACTCAATATCACTCACTTCGAGGCACGCATCTCCTCGCCTGGTCTCTCATGACCAGTCGTGTGAAAAATGGTCATAAGTCACTTTTTTCAGTGCCATTGTAACTTTGAATGGTCACTCCACAGAAGCAAAGTACCAGCAAAGGAGGGGAAAATATTCCAGAGATGTTTCTGAGACAGGAAGTCGAGTCCTGCCAAGAATATAATAAGGGTTAACGGACAGTTCCTGCAAGCAACACCAGAATGTTTCCTTCCTGGCTTCCTTACAAGATCAGGCCAGTAATTTCTTCTAACAACCGGTTCTCCAAACTGCTTAGAATGTTAACAACCAGTTCTAGCGAACAGGTGGAACTGATAGAATCTCACCCCTGCCGCATGTGCAGTGGAGCTGGAGGACAGGATCGGCCTTGCCTCTCACGACAGCCAACCTGACCTTGGGTGAATTGGTTGTTTGGTCATTCTTCACTGCAGTGAAATGCCAGCTAGTCAAACTAATAACCTTGTATCAGCACATTATTGTATGAATTTCTGGAATAAGTTTATGTTGTTATGGTTGGGTGGATTACCTTTCTTAGAAGTGTAGTATCTTCTGTTGGAGGTAATATTAGACAGCTAAACTGATGTTGTCTATACCCAATATCTGTATTTTCTGGCATGAGATCTGAAGTAAAGATACTATCTGCAGTAACCAAAGGAGCTGTATTCAGCCAACTGCCAAGGACATGATTATATTTTATGCAAGTTAATTTCACAGTCAAATAACTCACATTTTGGAAAATGACGGAAAATTACAGTGATACTTTTTATTACAGACACCTCTGCTAATGAGTTATATACATGCCTATATCTTTGAGCACTCTTTCTCCCTCCCTCCCTCTCACCCTCCTCTCTCCCTCTCCATGAAAGAATTACATGAAGAATAAAAATGAGGATTTTTTTTTTCCAGTGATGCATACTATATTTGAATGGCAGTTGGAAATCTGATTTTAGTTGTGAATCCTAGATATGCTTGGTTCTGAAGAAAAGCAACATTTCAAAAACGGTTTGGGATATGATATAAGTCTACATGCTTTCAAGGAAAAGAATAAAAAGCTTTGCAAGACTGAGCGTTCCCTCTGAATATGTGGAGATAACCATGAAGCATTCCTAGCAACAGAGCAAAAATGGCTCTCCTTTAAAAGTTTTATTGTAGGAGGGCAGGAGGAAGCAATATTCGCAATCTAGCTTTGGCATTCCTTGCTGGTTTCTTTTTCAGGTTTAGCAATAGCCTGCCCTGTATATATGAAAAGAACAAAGCCAGATTTCCAATCATTTATACATTGGAAATATTAATATTGACTTTATAAGTACCTTTGTCATCCCTAAATTACAAGGCAAAACACAGTGCTGAGATTTTTTTTCTGGTGAAGTACCTTATTATTAATGTGGCTAAAAGGTACCGTATATACTCGCATATAAGCCGACTCTAAAACTCAATTTTTTTTTAATCAAATTAGGGGGTCGGCTTATACACGCATAAATCTGATCTCACACAAACGAACTGACATGACGCCACTTCTCAGATCACGCAATATCATCGATATTACCATACAATCATACATACATACAGAACATTTTTTTTACTCTGGGCGCCTCCATTTTGCTTTTTCTATCACCGGATCGTAACACACTGTGATTGGTTAGTCATTCACATGACCGCTTTCGTGTTTGCGATCGTCACGTGCAACATCAAATTCTTTACATACTGGGTAATTAACTTAATATTGTTTCCTACACAAATGCTTTGATAATGAAACTTCATCAGTGCATTGCATATTGATACTCTTTTGTTATTAGCCCAAACAACACACCATGGTATTTGGGGGTTTATATGTGAGTTTTTGCAAAATTCCTCATTTTGGGGCAGTTTTTTAAGGTCGGCTTATACACGAGATCGGCTTATATATGTGAGTATATACGGTAAATACCAAAGCATCATGTCTAACCAATATTTTTTCCCATGTGGGACAGGGCAGATGGAAACAAGACTGGTCTGATAGACAAACGTGCACTACTAATACTGTCTTTTCAAAGGAATCTATCAAGAATGAAAAACTGAATTTTACACATTTTAACAAAAATAGTGTTTTCCCAGCAGTTCATACAAATTTTATACAACTGATTTCAGTCATATACATTGCTAAATAATACTAATGAAATAATGTGCATAATTTTGCTAAAATAATAGGATTTTCAAGACTTTGTTATATTTTAATTTTATTTATAGGTATCTCCTCAAAGCAAAATATTCTATTTTGTTTGGATTCTGGCCAGCATTTTCAATTTAAGTGTATTGGAATAAAACTGTTAACTTTATTTTTTTAAAAGCTAACAAATAATATTTAAGAAATTAAGAAATGAGAAAGATACTGGTAGAAATTCTCTGTCTATAAAGTTCAATTTCTTTATTTGGTTCAGAAATCCCAAATGATTTTCCATATCTTAGGTCATAAGGGAACTATTCTTAAAAATCCACAGAAATGTTCATCAGAAAGCTGAAGATAGTTGGACTTAATCTGCAATTATATAAAGTGGCCAAAATATTTTGAAAAAAGTCACATCATCGTGTACTCACAGCAGTCTCAGGATGTTTATTGAGAGGCTTCTGTTTCTGCCATTGCTTTTCTTGCAACAATAGGTGAACATAGAGCCTCATATAGTCATAGGTCAGCCTTGGAAATCTAGAAGAAAGACTCACTACAGAATCCCAGGGTATTGTGAAGCACTTTTGCTAATTAAAAGCAAAAGAAAGTTGTATCTTTGAAAAATAAGTCCAGTTCCATTAATTTCCTTTTACAGCTGGATTTTCTTCATAACAACATTTTTTCTCCAATGGATTTGTCTGGATAGCTACACTGAAAATGATTTTCATAAGTTTCCATGGGTAGAATTCTTAATTCCCATTGGGGCTTGGAAACATCTTGTAAAATAAACAATGTTGGGAGCTTGTAATTTATCTTATACTATGCTCTCTTCTCATTTAATGTTTTGAAAAAAAAAATCTAAAATATAAATGGCAAATGTTAGACTCTCAAGTAATTGTCCATGGGCAGACTGCTGTCCATAAACACTTTGTCTCATGTGCAGTAATCCTAAGAAATGTTTCCATTCAAGGAAACTTTGAAGTTCCCTGCAGTCATGTGATGCCCTTGTTTCTAAGAGTAAAATGGCCTCATGTACCCCCATTTGGGCCTGCTTTCATCCTTTCCCCAAAAACATTTCATTCGGGCAATGGGAGATGCCATCTTCCACTAACCAATTATTTGTAAGCTGGAGAGTTTTGGTATGTCCTGAGTTCAATAATGCTATAAGACAGATGGTAGGTAAGTGTGATACAAGAAAGTCAGAAGTACATCATGCACATTTGGTAAATATTATGGTAAATGTTTTTATCAAATGCTATTTCTGGTGAAGACCACAGATTGAAACAGAACAAGATTCAATGAGAGGCAACTTCTGATGAGAAAATTATGTAGTGTTAAATAATAATAAAAACCTAAGCCTTTACTAAAGAATTTCAGTCTCTCCTAGCTACTCATGTTTCCCTTCCCTTTAGTTTTTTCTTCCAAAAGAGATAGTAGGTCTTATTTTCAGGGGATGTCTTCCATTGACTCACTTTGTGGCAGTGGCAGCAACAGCCACACCCAGCAGGAGCCCTTGTGATGTCAGGGAAGGCCTCTGCAGCCAAGAAAAGAGCTCCAGATTGATGCATGTGGTGTCCCCCGGCCTCGGTTTCACTATCAGAGACCTTCAGAAAGGTTAGGGTTAGAGCTCATTTCTCAGCTGCAGAGGCCTTTCCTGAAGGTTTGTGACAGTAAAATGGAGGTCAGGGGCATCACAATCGAAAAGAAGTGGACCAGCAAAGCAAGGCAGGTGTCAGGATGTGGCAGGCCTGGCTGCAACTGGCCTAAGTTACAATAACTGGGTGTGTGGCATATGGGGCAACTATACCTCACCATCCCCACTCTAGCATGATTTTTATCTGTGTGCCTGACCCCACTTCATGCAATCAGGTACAAAAGAATGATGGGGTCTCAACTAGGGCTTATTTTGGGGGGTAGGGCTTATATTGGGCACACATATAAAATCAAGCTAGGGTTTATTTTCTGGATGACTCTTATTTTCGGGAAAACACAGTAATAAATTCACATCCTAGCTATAGTAAAATCAAGTTGTAACATCTTGAACTTTTTTCTCCCATCCCAATTGTGTATTTGACTTGAAGTCATTCTCTTTTTTTTGTTTTTTTATTTTTTAATGTTTAATATAAATAGAAATAGCAATATATTCAATATCCATATAAACAGTGTGTTGTCCGGTTACAATTATTTTGAGTAAGACTCATCATTGTAGTAATATATTATACTACAAAGTAGTAATAATAATAAATATTAATACTAATCAAAATTAATAAGTTACAGTAATCAACCCTAATAATGAAATTAATTATTTCTCTTGTGATTTTAGAAGTTCTAACTTTTGTTTCTTTTTTTAGCCATCAATGGAACAGATCCCATATCTCAAAATATTCAGTAGCGTCATTTTCTTTAATTTGAAGTGTTAGTTTATTCATTTCTGCACATTCTACAATTTTTGTTATTTTCTTCTGTAGGTATCTCCTCGCCTTTCCAATGTTGTGCAAACATAATTATGGCTGCTGTTAACCCACATACTTTTAAATATACATTCCTTTTACTGTATTTTTCTGGTATAATGACCAACAGAAATAATTCCAGTTTTAAATCTATATGTCCCTTTATCATTTTTTTTATCCAGGTATGTCCAATTTTTTTTGCTTTCAGGCATGTTCATTAAATATGGCAGTACGAGCCTGGGATTTGGTTGCGCTTCCAATACTTTGCAGATATATGCTTTAACATTCTAGCTAATCTTGCTGGAGGGAAGTGCCATCTATAAAACATTTTGTATAGATTTTCTTTATATGCAGTGGACGTTGTCAATTTATAGTTTCTATCTCACAACTTTTGCCATTTGTCCAATTCTACAGACTACCCAAAGTTTTTAGTTTATGTTATCATGGTTTCTTTTACTCTCTCCTCTTCCATTCTAATAGTCAGTAGATGATTATAGAATTTTTAATTAGTTTCTCCTCCAGTTCCATTAAAATTTGATCCAATTCTGTTGGTTCTTTATAAAAAAATTATATATTTTAGCATCTTTATAATATCTAGATTGTATCTGTACATGCAACCACCATGTTTAAGTCTATTCCTTTGCTATTTAATTCCTGTTTTTCAATTCCCCCTTTTCATTCAAAATATTTTTGTATCGTACAATTTTTCCTATATTCATCACATTTGGATGTATTAGTGCCTCCATTGTGGAGAGCCAGACTGGTATTTTCAAATAGTATTTTTCCTTGATTTTTGCCCATATTGAGAACAGACCATTTCTAATATAGTGTCTTTGAAAGTATTTATGTATTTTGTATTTCCTGTACTATAGGAAGGCATGTCACCCCAGTTGCAAATCATATACCTCCAGTATAAGTAATCATCTATGACTGAGAGTTATCCTTTGTTTTAGCCAGTTAAGGGCAGCTGTTTGATAGTATAATTCTCAGTTTGGCAACCCAAATCCTCCTCTATTGTAGTAATTTTGGCCCAATTCTTGCATTTCTACCTTGGCAGGTAAATTTGGATAGTATTCTATTTAGTTCCTCAAAATATTTTCTTTCTAGCTTTATTGGAATTGTCTGGAAGAGGTATAACAGTCTCGGAAAGATATTCATTTTGTTGGTGGCTATTCTTCCTTACAGTGATAGTTGCATGTTTTTCCACTTTTCCAAATCTAGCTTAATTTGCTGTGTTAGTTTTAAATAGTTGTCTTCTTTTATAGTTACACATCTTGCTGATAGATAGATTCCCAAATATTTTACTTTTTAAAATATCTACCTTTTCCATTAGGTTTTGTTTCTGTTTATCTGTAAGATTCTTAACTAAGATTTTAGTTTTCTCTTTATTTTTAATCCTGCAATATCACCGTAGTCTTCTATTTTCTTTATTAATTTAAATCCCATTTTTTGCAGTTCCTTTATGATGAAAACCAATTCATCTGTGAAAGCTTGTAATTTGTATGTTTCCTTTTATATCTCTATGCCTTTTATTTCTATATCTTGGTGGATATTTCTATTTAACACTTCCAAAGTCAGAATAAATAGTAAGGGGGATAATGGACATCCTTGTCTTGTGCCTCTTTTAATATTAATATTCTCTATTATGTCCCCATTTACAAACACCTTTGCAGTCTGCTTCGTGCATATTGAATTGATCATATTAATAAAATGTTCCCCCAAATTCCATATATTGTACTTTACCTGTAGTATCATGAATCGCCAGTTTACATTATCAAATATTTTCTGCACATCCAGAAACATCAGCTCCATTTGTTTTTCTGGGTGTGCTTCATAATATTCCAATGTGTTCAATATTATTCCCATGTTGTTTTTAATTTGTCTATTCTGCACGAAACCATTCTGGTCTGAATATATAAATTTATTCAGGAATCTCTTCAATCTTTCAGCTATTATTGATGTGTAAATTTTGTACTCCACATTTAAAAGTGAGATAGGATTATAATTTTTAATCTGTGATATGTCTGCATCTAACTTGAGCTCCTTTCTTGTGGCTTTTTCTGTAGTTCCAGTTCTTATCTGTTGTACTCAGTGTTTTTTGATTCTGCTTCTTTTCCTTATTTTTCCTTCCTATATAAGACATAGCTAATCCTCGAAAGTATGCCTTCACTGTGTTCCATATGTTTTGTAGTATAGCCTCCTCCTTTCTATTTTCTTAAAGAAGAATGTCATTTCTTTTTCTATTATTTGTATGAATTCTTTATCTTTTAATATAGATTGATTCAAAATCCATCTCATTTTTTTCTTATATCCTTTCCATTTAATCCTAACTGAGTTGTGATTTGCCCATATAATTGGTTCTGTTTCTATTTCCTGTACATTAGTACTTAGTTCTGATGACATCCATGCCATATCTATTCTTGACCTGGATGGATGGGTATTTGAGTAGTATGTATATTGATTTTTCTCTGGATTTCTTTCTCTTTATGTATCTTGAATTGTCATTTCCTCCACCAGTTTAAAGAAAGTCTTTGGTAGGATTTTCCTTGTCTTTTTGTTTGTTTTACTGCTTCTGTAGTCTAGCTTTACATCTATGATTGCATTAAAGTCTTCTTTAAGACAAATGTTTTCATAGTCCAGTTCTGCAATTTTCTCCTGAAGATTCCCACAGAAATCTTCTTGCCTATTGTTTGTAGCATATATTTCTGTCAAGAACACATGTTTGTTGTTTACATTTTTACTTCCACCATCAATATTTTCCCGTCTTCATCTGCATATATTGGTTTGGCTTTTATTGTTTCTTTGACCTTCTCTTTTGTTGTGTCAATTCTGGGGTATTCTAAGAGTTTGCTATATTGCCTTTTTATATCTACTTCTTATAGGCAGATTATGTCTGTCCATTTTTTGCAGTTTTATAAAGAGTCTTCCCCTTTTCATGGGAGAATTTAACTCATTTATATTAATAGATAGTAGGTTTATTTCTTTGTTCATTGTTTTACTTATAGATAGATTTTGCCATTCTAGTTTCTCTTATTTCTCTCTGCTCCTTTGCTCTTACTCCTTCTCATTCTGTTCATCTCTTTTGTTGAACTTCACTTCCTTCTTGTTGCTTTGTTTTAGCTTTGTCTATTATTAATTCTTCTTGTCCTCTTTTTTCTACTTCCTCTCTTCTTGTTTGCTATTCCTGTGGCTTAAAGTAATAGTCATAGAATTTATATGCACTATCTAGAGAGTCCAGTCTTTTGTCATTCCAGGTAACCAAAATTCCCTCTGGCTGATAAGCCATCTGAAGTTTACCTGGTGTTTCATCAATTGCCCTGTCAGGAATTGGTATTGCTTCCACAGATCTTTAATTCTTCTGGGCCTTGTTTTAAAACACACTCTCTTCCTTTATATTTTAGGGTTTCATCTCTTTTTTAAAAAGAATTTCTGCTCTTGTTGATTTTTTCATGAATCTTACATGTATCTCCCCTGGAAATTTCTTCTTTCTAGCATAGCTAGATTCTGAAACATTTCATCTATCTCAGCCCTCATCTCATGTGTCATTATCTGTATGGTTTGAGCCAGTAATTCTACTATCAACTCAGCTACATTTTCCTCTTTTTCTTCCTCAATATTCTGGAACCTCAGGAAGCGTTCAGCCTTTCCCACCTGCAATTTAATTATAGTTTCTTCCAGTTCTTTATTGGCCTGTGTTCTTTTTTATTGGCCTGTCTCTGATTCATTTCCTCCACTATTTTCTCTACTTGTTCTGACTTCTTTTCAATTGTTTTAATATTTTCTTCATTTTTGGCTAACATTTCTGAAAAGTTCCCAGGTTTTCATCCATACTTTGCATTTTTCTCTTAATCTCTCCCAACTCAGTCCTCATCTCACCCATTTTGGTCTTTATTTCATAATGGTTCTTTGTTATGGTCTCTTGTAATGATTGGAACAATGCTTGCATATCTTTCTGAATTATATTCATTTTTTCCTGCTGAATTAAACTTTCTATTGACCTTTAGCTTGAAGGGCTTGACATTGCTGATGATGGGATGGATGCTGATGCTGATGTGGTTTCCCCCCTAATTTGGATAGGTTTGAATTTGATATTTTGGACTTTATCAATATATCGGCAACTTTAAACAAAGTTCCCACCACCCTTCAAGTTTCTCCCAAATCTTCTACTCCCTCTTGTCCCCTTTTTAATATTAACCAGTAATGCTCTTTTCCCCACAATTTTTCCCTTCTCCCTTTCAATACTCAACTAATTTTACTGTCTTTCAACTTTGACTTTAATTTTAAGTTCCATACAAATTGCATCTAAAATGTCCAGATAATCTCTTCAATATCCTTCTTAATTCACTTATTCTTATTATGGTAAATGGTATTTGTAATCCAAAAGGCCCACAAAAATCCCAATAGTTGCAAGTCACCCCTGTTCAGCAGTTCAAAAGTTCTCCATTTAACTTCAAGTTAATTCCATGCTGTCCAATGAATTTGTAATCCACAAAGAGTCAAATGGTCTCAATGACAAATTTTTATGTCTTCCCCATCTGTTTCCAAGTATCCAGTGTAAACAATTTGCAGGTGTTAATTCTACAAATCAGCACCCAATTAAGTTTATCAGTTCAGTTCCAAGAAACCAAATATTTTATATTTCATCAGACTTTCAGTGGTTCAAGGTCTTCTCCCTTTGAGTGACAAGTTCCAACAGCAGGTGGCATCCTTGCTCTATTTCTCCACTTTCATCTGATTTCCACTTCAAACTTTTACTTCTGCAAGGTACATTTTCAAGGATTATAATGTATATTGTATATCAAAAAGTATCTTAGGTATGATCCAAAAAGCAGGCAAGATATCCACAAGCAAACTACCTGGAACTTCAACCAGTTAAAAGTCTCTTTCACAAAGCACTCTTCTCTTTCACTCAGATCTGTCAGCAGCTCATGTATTTAGTTGCCACCATTCTAGAGGAGTGATTAAAACACCACCTCCTCTCTTTTAAAGACTTGTTTCCAGGAAAAAAATGATTTCTTGGGTAAATTTTTCAACAAAAGTTGGAAATTAAGAGTAGCTCACCCAGATCTTGCATGCTATTTTATGTTTGTCTCCTTTATTGTTCTTTCATCAGAACTGTCGCAGCCACGATCCACCAAATTAATGGTGTCTTTTTCCTCCATCAGGATGAGGAGTTTTCCAGGATTTAACAGAGAGTTTGCAGACTCCATGTGATCAACGTAAGTTCCCCTGTACTTTGCCACCTCTCCAAGGCACCTTGGATCCATTTGAGTCCAATTGGACCTCCTTACAGATAGAATATCGTGACTTAAATGGAGCCCTGTAAAAACCCACCATTCTTCACAACATCATGTCCACTCCCCCAAAGCCATTCTCTTTTTGAATGGGATAGATAGTTATTGTTCTGTAATAGAATAGTTTGTTTTTCAAACTGTTTGATTTTCTCCTTGTTTTCTAGGTCAGACAGGAGCAGGCCATGCTGTGTACAGATCAGACCCCTGGTGGAATAATAGTTAAAATGCAGAATTGAAGGCAAATTCTGCCCACAGCCTGGAGTTCAATCCTGGCAGGGCTCAAAGTTGAATCAACTCTTCATACTTCCAAGGTCAATAAAATGAGAACCTAGATTGTTGGGGACAACATGGATATAATGCTTACATGTGTCTGAATGGTCAAACAATTGACAAGTCCAAATCTCGACCAACTAATGTTCCATCCTACACATATGTTTACCCTACACATTGGTAAAAAAATCAGTACACCAAATACAAACTAGGCGAATATGACCTCATTGACGATCCTCACTCTGTCAAGGATCTTGGAGTACTCATATCAAATGACCTAGGTGCCAGAGCTTATTGTAACAGCATTGCCAAAAAGGCATTAAGAGTTGTAAATCTAATCTTACGAAGCTTCTCCTCCAGAAATATTGAATTGCTAACTAGAGCATACAAATTTTTTGCTAGATCAATACTCAAATACAGCTCATCAGTCTGGAATCTGCACTGTAGAAGAGTACTACACTCCTCTGCTTGCAACAGAAGATCCTATATCACCAGGCTTGAGATTTTGGGCTTGGACAACCTTGAATTACGCTGCCTACAATTGAATTTAAGCGTAGCACACAAAATTATCTGCTGCAATGTCCTACCAGTCAATAACTACTTCAGCTTCAACCACAATAATACAAGAGCACATAACAGATACAAACTCAGTGTAAACTGCTCCAAACTTGATTGCAGAAAGTATGACTTCAGCAACAGAGTGGTCAATGCCTAGAAAGCACTACCTGACTCTATTGTTACATCCTCTAACCCCCAGTCCTTTAACCTCAAACTATCCACTATAGACATCACCCCACTCCTAAGAGGTCTGTAAGGGGCGTGCATAAGTGCACCATTATGCTTACCATCCCTGTCCTATTGTCCTCATTTATTCGTACCTATTTCCTGTATTCTTCTTACTCATGTTTATACTTTTACCTATTATCTTGTGATTGACAAATCAAATCAATAAATAAAAAATAAATATTGTAAACTGCCCAGAGAGTGCTTGTGAAGCATTATGACATGGTATATAAGCCAAAAATCATACTGCTGTTGCTATGAGCCTCATCCAAGCATATTGAAAATCTTTTTTGGCTGGGTGGCTCCAGTGTGCATGACATAATCCAAAAAGTATCCAACCTGAAACACTTTTCCCAGTGTTGTAGAAAAAATGAAGATAAGCCTTTTCTTATCACATTGACTCAGACTGATAGCCTTTTCATTTTGATGAAGTGAAGTGTGTTGTTTCCATAATGCATGACATACAACCATTCTGTTTCTATATTATTTGCTATCTTAAATATTCATTTTTTTAAAAAGTTGTCTATTTTAGTGTAGTGATTCAAGGTTAGTATGGGATAGACTACAAGATGGATGAAATTAGCAGACCTTTCAGGTACTTATGTGTGAATCTTGATCAAAGAAAAAGCATTAAGTGTATCTGATATGACCCGACCAAGAACTTTACATCATGGTACCAAAGTGATTCTCTGGCTTGAGGCAAAACTTCAATTTGACTTATGTAGAGGTCTTGAAAATTCACACAGCCCTTATATGAACAGTTTTCCTCATTTCCTGTCACAAAATATTGCAGCCAACTGGGTTATCTCTTTGGAGTAGAAGAACTTACTTTTCCAAAAGGATTATTATAATCTCTTTTTTCCTCTAGTAACTATCTTCATATGTGACTAGCTCACATGCTGAAAATGAGTGCAGGTGTGGGCCATGCTTTGTTGATCACAATCCCTTTTTACAGAGGAAGCTTTGAATATGTTTGACATAATCAGCGCACATACTTTGCCCACTCTCTTTCATAAACAGGCTATTTTCATGTTCTTTTCATGGGATCCGACAAGCGGAAAAATAATTAATGTTACCTCAGCCTAAGAGTGACCTAGCTGGGATCCAAAAAGGCAGCCTGTTGCATAAATGAATCATTTAACTGAGGGACAGAGGAAGATGACATGTATCATTTCTGCCACTGTGCATTGAAAAAAACTATAGATTTGATGAAGATTAGTTGCTCTCAGAGCCAAAAGGAAATTTTTATGGATGGAAGGCTATGCACGAGTTTCGTGTTTCATTACTGAGGGAGGAGGGAGCACATTTGTGTGAAGAATACATAAAAGGTGAGGAATCTATTGTCCACAAGGTATTGTTAGCATAGGTGGTATTCAGCAGGCTCTGACCAGTTCTGGAGAACTGGTACTGGAAATGTTGAGTAGTTCAGAGAACCAGTAGTGAAAATTTTGACGAGTTTGGAATAACACTTCTGACTAGCCGCACCCCCAACATTTCCCAACAAATGCATGGAAAATACATTTCAATCACTACTATTTAGCTATATGAATTGTAGGGAGGTGCATTTTCTGAAGCTTTAAAAGTATTATAAGACACTATGATAATTTTGAAGGAAAAGAGATATACAAACTTTAACTCTTTGTTGCCTTCTAGGGATTGTCTCAATTTTTGCAAAGCAGTTCTAGTAACCAGAATTGTATAGGTAGTCTTCAACTTACAACAGTTTGTTTAGTGATTGTTCAAAATTACAGTGGCACTGAAAAATGTGGCTTATCATTTTTCACAGTTAAAATCTTTGCAGCATCCTCCCCCAATATTGTGATCAAAATTCAAATGCTTGGCAACTGGTTCGTATTTATGATTGTTATTGTGTCCCCTTTTGCAAACTTTGTATAAGCAAAGTCAATGTGGAAATCAGATGTATTTAGCAATTGTGTTACTAATTTATCAACTGCAGTGATTCACTTAACAACTGTGGCAAGAAGGGGCAAAACTCACTTAACAAATGTCTCACTTAACAACAGAAACTTTGGGCTCAGTTACAGTCATAAGTCAAGGACTACTTGACTACAATGGATGCAGAAGAGTAATTGAAGAAAATCTGGCCACACTCTCCTGTTCATTCAATACCTAAACTTGTAGTATGTACTCTACATGGATTGCTGATAGAGAAAAGAGGACATGAACCATTATCTCCCATCAGAGCCAGCTTTTCTACCAAGCCAGATAAGATGGCTTTATCAATGACTTAAAAGTATATTTTACCACTAAAAATGGAAAGAGGTGTTTGATTCTGAAGTCCATGAATCAGTCTTCTATATATTTTAATTAGAATGTTTTAATATAATAAAAATGTACAAAACTAAGGAATACAATACATGCAAAGGGAAGAAATAAGAAAAAGCCACTCTTCTACTTTTCTTTCTTTCAAGTAATTATCATTTTAAACTTTTCCCCAACTTTGTCTTTTTTAATTACCCAATAACAAAATCATCTATTAAATTTTTAATTCTTCAACAAAAAGTTCACACAAAGTTTCCAGCAAAGTCAATGTGGAAGCCAAATTTATATAAAATTGTGCTACTAATTTATCAACTGCAACGATTCACTAACAACTGTGGCAAGAAAGATGCTAAAGTCTCTTATTGCTTTTTCTCTGACCAAATTAGTTAGCCTTGCCATTTCTGCAAGCTCAGTTAACTTAATGATTCAATTTTTTCACTGTAAGTATTGACTACATGGGCTGGGATGAATTAAAACGGGAGATATTTAGGTCTTCCATGTTTACACTGATAGCAGAGAATAGTTTAACTGATTCTTTTATCAGGAAGCTGAAAACTTACTACCATAGGAGTATCCTTGAAATGAAACATACCAGCCTGGAGGATTCCAGAAAAGGAAATTCGGGATTGCGTTTTGCTTGGAAGAAGCAGGCTTCTTTTGTTTCTTTCTCATTATACTTATAAATATTTATACTTATAAATACATTTTTATATTATATAATTATAAACAATATAAAATACTTATACATTCCCCCCCCCAAAAGCACAAGTTTACAATATTTTCTTTGCATATGCATATTCTGATAATTTAGTTAGTCAGTAAGGAAGGAAGAAATGCAGGTACTGGTAGCTGTTGCAAAAAAAAAAAAAGGGTATTTTTNCAAAAAAAAAAAAAAGGTATTTTTCTCTTGGTTATACTTGAATTTATAGATTCAGTTCATAAATAATTGATGCATTATCAAAAGTAGAAAAGAATTTCAAATGAACACATGTGTAGTATAATATAATGTATAGTATAATACTGTATATATGAAGCTTTTTGAAAATTTGCAAAAAATTAAAACAGTGTTTTTCAGCTTTAAGAAGTATGAACTTCAATTCTTGTTGAGACTCTTCAATCTCTTTCAATGCCAAGTTTGGAAAACACTGATCTAAAGGAAATTGAAGGTAGTTACAATTTAGGGGAAACATCAATGATGCATTCAGATCTGGTTTTTAGATCATCAGTGTATATCTGAAATACAAAAAGGATCAGGTAGACCCATGATCCCTTTCTTCAGTTCATTCCACACCTCCCAAAAATTTCAGCGTGGTTACTTTAGAGAATATCTGAGCTGGGAACTGGGAGCAGTGCCATCTGCATGGAGTGCTTTGCCCCTTAATTCTGCATGAAATATTTTGTCTGAAAAATGTTCCTTTATAAATTCCTGTCAGGGTTTTATGTGTTAGGAAATTTGCTTAGGAAAAAAGTAGCTGAGGTTGCTCATTGGAGATGTTGGAAACTACATTTTGTCACATTCACAGATACTCTTATCATATGTTGGACATAGGCTTAATCATGTTTAGAGAAGACGCATTGAAATCGATGGGAGTTAAATAGTCATGGTTAATTTGTATGAGTGATTTCAGAGATTCTGTTTTACAAATAACAACAGACAATTCCCACTTGTATATAGCACAAATATAAACTGGTAATTTTTTTCTTTCTGCTGGGTCCCCAAAATATTTATTTGCTTATTTATTTGATTTTCATCCAGAGTTAAATTACCTTATAGATAACTTAAGCATTGAAAGTAAAGTACATAATACTTTTTCCTCCTTCTGCTTTTCCTACAGAGTAACCATGCAGAGTTGATGTATAAATTAGGACTAGAACTCACAATCTCTTGATTTCTAGGAAAGCGCCTTAATCACTACACCAAACTGGCTCTCATGTTGCCTTCATTTTATCTTCAGTTCATGGGACAAAAAAAGTCATCCTTAACAGTACTTGTGTTGAAATAATATTTCCCCTCCTATTCCAACCCTAGGACATCCTAGGTCATCCTCAAAGTGAATACAAGATTTATTAACTATGTCAGTTTTGTTATTTTAATGAGAAAACAAGGTAGGATAGAACAACAAAAATAGTGATGGTATGCTTCTTGCGATCATTAGAAGTCAAAATCACAAGACTACATCTAATTTACTTTGGTCATGTCATATGTGCAAATTCATTGTAGAAGTCAGTGATGCTTGGAATGGTTAGTGGATCAAGAAGAGGGGACAAGCAAAGAACTTACTTGGATTGATACCATCATAATTGATGCAATGTTGAACATCCAACAACTGAAATATTCTGCACTTGATAGGGTATCATGGAGGGCACTTGCCTATAAAGTCACCAAGAGTTGGACACAACTGAACAGTGGAGAATGAAATGATTTTTTCTTGTGGCTCAAAGATGAATGGATGGCATTTTATATTAGCAGTTGAGGTCCTAACTCTGACTCCAGCCCTCTATTCCATAGTGGTTCCTTGATTAAATTATATGCTACCAGAAATGTGACATTTGCATTTTAACATGCAAATTATTTCCTACACATATGCTGAATTTCTCATGTTTGCTTACTTTTACTACTTCTGTAATTTTTTTTCTACAAAACAAAACTATCATTCTGTTTAAAAAGCTTAATCTATTGTGTCTTTGCCTCTTGGGAAAACTCAACCAGTAATAAACACAAGGAAGCAATGTAATAGGTAATATGTATTGCTTACTGCAGACATGGAGCTTTATGGACCACCAACCCAGCTCACTCTCCTTTTCCTGGTGGTGCAAAGAATCAATGTCTTTTTAAAATAAGATTTTAAACAACAGAAATCTGTTCCTGCCTCAAAGCCAATTTTCCTTAGGGAAGCTTTGTTTCTAGTAAGAATTTAGTCCCCTTTCATTCTCCTAAACAGAGCTGGAAATATCAGAAACAGAACCATGGCCATTCCTGATGGAGAAGACAGTTTGTGTTCCTTTGTTCTTCCACCTCCCCCTGTCATTGCTTTGCCCTTCTTGAAAGGTGAAAAGGGAGCAAGCACAATCTTGGAATCTGTGGCAGACAGAAATTTTCAACACTTCTTTTGAAGAGAAAGAAGACTGACTATCGGATTTTTAAAATGTTGTTTGTGACAATTGGAAAAATACACAAATAAATTGAATGATTGCCTCAAGCATTAAAAAAAATCATCAGAAAAGGAAACTATCACTCAACTCCAATGACCTGCTGAACTACTGCCCAGAATCTCACCTCCACTGCTAAGACAGGCCTGAACACAACTAGAAAATAGACCCCACTGCCATTTTTCAGTGCCATTGTTTGAGATTCATCTCAAGCAAGAGGTCAGAATCAACATCAACAACATCAGCAATGTCCATTATTATGCCCAAAGGTTAGGAATCTTAAAGACAAATAAAACAAAAATTGGATTCCAAGAAAGTCAACAAATAAATCAATTTATAATTATGGGAGAACTTGTATTACTTGGTGGTAGTTATTTTTAGTGACTGCATAGTATTTTGTCATTATCTGGGTTATAGATGATTTAAAATTTGAGAAAAGTTATACTCATATGCAAGCTATCTGTTTTTCCAGGGTGCAAATGAACCAGGTCTAATATTTCATCCATCTCAAACAAGCAACTCCTGTTATTATATAAGGACTAAAAAGACACAAACCCTACCCCCCCCCCCCCNCCCCCCCCCCCCCCCGAAATATGACCCATTCACAGAAACACATTGACAACAGCAAATTCTTCAAACCACCTGGCTTAAATGCCTGAGAAAACAGCTGTGTCTTCAAAGCTTTTTGAAAGACTAATAGAATTGGAATCATCTGAATCCAGGCAGAGTGCTCTTCCATATGGCAGGTGCCGCCACAAAGAAGCCACAATTCCAGGACCCAATAAGATTGTTGATTAAAAAAAAATGCCTTTAGATCAGAGGTGGTCTTCAGCAGGTTCTGACCAGTTCTGGAGAACCGGTAGTGGAAATTTTGAGTTGTTCAGAGAACTGGCAAATACTACCTCTGACTGGAGGTAGTATTATACAGTGTACATTATATATACATTCATCATATTATACTAATTATATATTAGTCAGTGTCCTTCTCCAGCCATGACCACCAGACCATGCCCACAGAACGAGTAGTAAAAAAATTTCAGTCCCATCATTGCTTTAGATTTGGTGGAGTGAGCAGAAACATATGAGATCTTAAAATGCCTTGCACTTCAATAGTGCAAAATAAAATTTTATGCTTAGCCCCCACAAAAAAAAATTCTTTAACTTGGGAAATGTGAGGAGAGATAATTGGCTGCTTCCCAGAAGCTTTTTGCCACCAAACTCCTGCTTCCTTGTGCCAAATTGCTGACTTGCATTTAAAATTTAATATTGTTTAATCTTTGGAGAAGTGGGGGGGGCATGATCATACCCCAGATATTCTATAAACCCTGCTTTAACTCCAAGAGCATTAATTTTTGTTCTATAATATTGCTCCAGGTTGATGGGAAATGATACATCAATGTTAATGAAAGTAAACCTGAAGGGAAGTATTGGATATTTAGTCAACAACTGAATAACAGGCCCCATACTCTGTCCTTGATATTAGGAATAGGTCAAAGAATTAGCTACTGTCTGGGTGCAGCAAACATAAATCTCAGAAATTTGATTGACCTGTAGAACATTCTTCCCAACATAAACACTCATCTAGCCTCTGTACAATACAATTTAGATTTAGAGTAGATTATCTTAGAATAATTATGGTATTAGTTTGCCTCTTTTAGTAAAAAGATACCATTTAATGGCTGTTGCAGATTTTGATTAATTTTGATTGAATTTTGGCATATTTTGATACTTTGACCCTTTAGCAAATACCGAATTTGGATTTTGGGAAATTCCAACCTATTTCATTTATAATATTGGACTATAAAGTCTTACAGGAGAGTAGTAAATAAGGAATGCACATTCTGCACATAGCAGCTTCAAGGTCTTACAATTTGCTAATTTGGTAATGTGCCATGGAGAGAAAGGCAGGTTCCATCTTAGGTATGGCATTTTCTAGAGCTGATCATACCAACATGTTTTGAAGATTTTATTCTTTGGGAAGATTTTAAATCAATCTAATATGTAACCCTGGTAATTTTATCATGGAGACTCTTTAAATATTTATTAGCTATCCCTACACTGGTTAATTAACTATATTATATAGAGAAGATGTCAAGATAGCCATTAAAGATTAGACAGTTGCAGTTCTCTCGTCTTAGGAACCAGGTCATAAAACCACACAGCCCATGAAGAATCTGAGAAAGAATTGTTATACTCAAGTGACTTAATATTTGTATCTTAGTTTTGGAGCATTCATGGAACATTCAATGTATATCATCTGCATTATTTAATAAGCTTTTCCATATTATTGTAAAGTAGGATGAAGTTGTGTTCCGTCGTGTTAAAGCAGAATCCGTGATCATGCATGGTTTTGCTCCATGCTCTCTCATTGAAGGGTCCCAATCAGGACCAGAATCACCTTATGGGGTAGTGAAGAAAGGGGGACCACCTGACAGGTTGAGGAGAGCTGCATCTCCCTTCCCTGGCAAGGAAAAAACCCTCCAAAGACAAGCTGTAGTGGTAGTCCAAAATGACTATCATGAAGACAGTAGGCAGTCTGGGAAACTAAGACTGTGCTGGAGCAGAGTAGCAGTGCATTCACTGCTACTCTGCTCCAGCAGTCTTAGTTTCCCAGACTGAGTGTGTGGACTGAGTGTGTGGACTGGTGTGTGGACTGAGTGACAATCTATTGAACTTTAAGGTAACCCTGATAAAATAAGCAGTAAAGAATTCTCGTAAAGAACTGGACTAGCTGCGATTGGAATATAAGAGAAAACTGGGAAATGCAAGGAAGCTATTTTTTGGAAAGAGAAAATTAAACAGAATGTATATAATTTGGAGAAAAACTTTTGGAAAGAAAAGAACAAATAATTAGAACTGGTGATTGGTCATGATTTGGCATGAAAAAGGCATTATTTAAAATGCTGGAATTGATTGTTATAAAAAGAGAATAATAGCTAATATTTGAAAAATTAGTGAACTTTATAAAACCATGAAAAGATGGGAAAAAGAGCATGGAAAGTGAAAACTAAATCAAGAGCACCACCTGTTGATGAAAGGAAAATTTTGCAGAGCCCTTCAGACTTAATGATTTAATTAAAGTGTGAAGCTAAAAGGACTAAAATGAACTTTATGATGATAAGACCCCCGAAAGTTGAAGCATTAAGAATAAACAGCAACGTAATATATGGAGACACTAGCCCTGGAATTAATGGTTAATTTTTGGTTTGAAACTTTTTGAAAAAAAATAAATGGACTAAAACAGGAAAGAAAGATTTGAGGATATTGACTTTGAAAATAAAAGAAAGACGCTGGTTTAAATAAAATACAAAATAATCACATATTTGGGCATAATAAGAAAAATAAAGATGAGTGAAATATATAAAGAAATAAGGTTGAAACTTCGGACAGTGAATGAAATGTGGCAGAGAATCTTGGACATGTACTGAAATACAGAGCAAAGAGGAAAACTCAGAAATGGCGATGCAAATAGAAGAAGGCAGAAAGGAGAGGAGTCAGAAAAAAGAGAAACCACTGAAACAGTGCAAAAGGAACAACAAACGGTACAAAAGAATAAAAAGGAAATCAAATTTAAGATGTTAAAGATGGATGTAATAAATAAAGGGGGAAATACTTTGAAAGCGAAACAAAATGGAAGGGAATTATAGAAAGGAAACCAGGAGAGGATGGGGTGAAAATTTGATAACTAGGGAAAAAAATCAACAGAAAATAATAGTGAAAGGAGGAATGATTAAGAGAAAAGGCCAAAAATTGATAGAGAATGGAAAGCAAGCTAAGAAGAGACGAACTACTATAGCAAGGAGAGTTAGAGATGATGGTTAAAAATGGGAATGATGGAGAATCCACATGAAAGGTATTTTAGTAGTTAAAACATATGTATATAGATTTTGAGGAATTTGGAATTAATTTGTCAGAGAAATATGACTAAAGATATAAAAAATAACAAATAGAATAAGAATAAGGATTAATAATTTTATGGAACAGGTATGAAACAAGACTTTAAGTTAGGATTGTTAATGAAGATATATAAGTGTATATGGAAGACACAAGAAATTAATATATAACAT
>BHFT01077529.1:0-16514 GCA_004320025.1 Laticauda laticaudata
AATGCTTAGTTTTCTTGGCCAATCAGATTTAGATTTGGAGTCACCCATTTACATATAGAACAGACATCATCTCTTTTGTAGGCAACCTATTACTGATTTTATAAATTACTTTGCAACAGGTGGTGGAGTCTTGGCAGTGGATCCAGTTATTGATGACAAAATATCTGGGTTCCTTCCTGCTCATTTGTACTGCATGATAATGTTGGTTATATGTGAAGGAAAATCACGAAAAGAATCACAACATTGAATGTTCTTCCAAACTGCTGGCTTTAAAGACATTCAGTTTAAGAAAGGAAAGATCCTTAATATCATTTTGGCCAGAAAATAATATTAAACATGCTTAATTCTCACTAAATGTTTAATAATTCAAATAATAAAAATGCTTTTACTACTCTATTGATTCTAATTTGTGAGTGTGTGTGTCTATTTACCATGTTAATCTTATTGTTTGATGTTACTTTGATTTTCCTCACTGGAAGAAAGTAATTTAGGCTGAATAACTCTTGAGATTTTGCCATTCCGAGGGAACAATCTTTTGCCCAAGAGGTAGATTAGATCAGAAAACTAACTTCATAAGAACACAAGAACTGCCTATAGGAGACCATGAAAGCATTGTCTCTGAGAGGAAATATTACCAATTCTTCTAAGGGACAGGAAAAAAGGAACAGAGACAATTCCTAATCTAATGCAGGATGGGAATAAATAAACATACCTGATGAAGAGTACAAATGTATTGGAGTATTATGTACAATGCAACACTGCATTGTGAAGGATTTATAAGTGTACAAGATGTTGCAAGTTCAAGTCTCTGCAAAGGAAGCTCTTAAAAACTATATGAAGAAGTTTGGGCAGAAAGAGTGAGAACAAAACCTCTTTTCACTGAGCTATTATTGAGCAAACTGACTGCTTATGTATGCCACTTTAAATCTAATAATAAACAAACAAACAGCAGATATGTTGCTATCTGAGCCTGAAGGAGGCAACTCACTCAATCATAGAATTGGAAATGCTTTTTGTCAACCTTCCATTAGTGCATGAAAAAGCTTCTTCTGCATCTTTAAGAAATGGTCTTCCCCTATAACAGTCAGAGTTTGCTGATCCTTGTCTGGGAAACTCAGCCCCAAAAATATATAGGTGGTAGAACTGATGTTGCTGAATTTATATTTGATCTGGATTTCTTTCTTTGTGCAACTATGTTATTTTGTTGTTTTAATCCACTGAAGTTGTATTTAATTGTGCAAACTTTGAGATAAAATAATGATGATAAACAGAATTCTACAAATACAGAAAAAAACCAATGACTTAAAGAGCCAAGGGATCATACATCCATTAACATTCCTGACAAGAAAATATTTGCATGATAATGATGACTCATTAGTATAGCCAGAAATGGATTCTGCATCTGCAGTAAAGGTTGAGAAATATCAAAAATTTGTCAGTCTTAAAGGCACAATATAGGCTTTAATGGTGGTTCTCACCTGTGTTCCGTTGAGTTCATTCCTTATTGAACACAAGCAATGTTTAGATGTTTTTCTACAATTTGATCTCTCAATTTCTCTGTACACCATGCAGCGTGAGAAAAGGAGAGAGATGGGTACAATCCGATCCAAGTCCTCAGCAGCCCCCTTGTTCCAAGCAACAGCCAAGACCTTGATTGACCATGCAGCAGACCAATAGGAATAGTCACCAGCTCCCTTTGAAACTTCTCAGCAATCAGTCAGTTGAAGCAGACCAATCTATTTTGTCCAATTCCTGTGGTGAGTTGTAGCATTAGAGAATCCCTAGGAAATCAGGGTCTGATCTGACCCATGAAAAGTAGACAGCGTATGTTCTCCCAATTTCAGATCACACTACCAGTTTTCTGACAGGAGTGCTAACTCAGAATTCAGGTTCCACGTGACCTGGGAGATGCTCATGATTGTCTGTTTTAAAGTTTGTATCTCTTTATCTTTGTATACTAACAGTTCATCCCTCATTATCTTATATATTATGTCCCTTACTTTCTTCCTAGCAAACCTAACGTGGACTTCTTGCAGTAATCTATTTTGTCTTGCATAGCTAATTTGGATTCTGTAGGCTTCGTCGATTTCCAGCAGGATCTTTTGACTGTGTCTAGGTATTTTATTTATTTTATTATTTATTTATTTTATTTGTCAAAAGCTTACTATACAACAGAAGCAAGAATAAACATAAGTTTAAATACAAGAAATAGGAACTAATAACTGGGGACAATAGGACAGGGACGGTAGGCATGATTGTGTGCTTTTGCACATCCCTTACAGATCTCTTAGGAATGGGGCGAAGTTAATAGAGGTTAGTTTGAGGGTAAAGGAATGGGGGTTTGAGCAGGTGACAACAGAATCAGGTAGTAAGTTCCAGACATTGACCACTCTGTTGCTGAAATCGTACTTCCTGCAATCGAGTTTGGAGTGGTTTACATTTAGTTTATATCTGTTGTGTGCTCTTGTGTTGTTGTTAAAGCTGAAATATTCATTAACTGGTAAGAAGTTGTAACATATGATTTTATGTACTATACTTAAGTTCAGTCTTAGTCAGTGTAATTCGAGACTGTCTTAAGCATAGGATCTCAAGTCTGGTGCTGTAGGGTATTCTGTTGCAAACAGAGGAATGTAGTACTCTTCTGGTAAAATACTTCTGGACTCACTCAGTTGTATTTATGTCTAGTATACAGTGCGGATTCCAGACAACAGAGCTGAATTCAAGTGTTGGTCTAGCAAAGATTTTGAATGACCTAGTTTGCAAATTAGTGTTACCAGAGGAGAAGCTTCGTAAAATTAAATTTACAACTCTTAAGGTCTTTTTGGCAATACTGCTGCAGTGAGCTTTGGTGCTTAGGTCATTCGATATGAGAACTCCAAGGTCCTTGACAAAGTGAGGGTCATCAACAAGGTCATATATGCCTAGCTTTTATTTGGTATATAGATTTCTCTTTGCCAATGTGCAGGACAGAGCATTTGTTGGTAAAGATTTGAAGTTGCCAACTGTTAGACCATTCAGACACATAATGAAGGTCTTTTTGAAGGACAGTAGCATTGACGGTGGTGTTGAATAATTTTACATCATCAATGAAAAGGACGCAGTTGCTAATAAGGTGATCACAAAGGTCATTTATATAGAGTGTAAAGAGTATGGGTCCTAGAACACTTCCTTGGGGGATACCGCTGATAACTGGTGCAGGGTTTGATAGGGCGCTTCCTATTCTTACTGTTTGTTGCCTGTTTGACAAGAAGACAGCAATCCACTTGTGAAGGGATCCGGAAATGCTGTAAGAATTTAATTTTGAAAGTAGTTTGTCATGAACCACTGAGTCAAATGCTTTGTAGAAGTCAATGTAAATTATATCTATTGCTTTATCCTGGTGAAGAAGTATAGTTCATATGTTTTTGCAGTGTAGAAGTTGAAAATTGCAAGGACAATTTTTTTTCTGAAACCAAATTGTTTATTGGAGAGTAAGTTGTTTGATTCTAGGTGGAAGGTAATACATTGATTAATAATTGGTTCCATTACTTTGCACATGGCACAGCACAATGAGATTGGTCTGTAGTTTTCAAAATAGCAGGGGTCACCTTTTTTAAAAATAGGGATGCTAAAGACCATAGGTTTGGTAAGGTAGAGCTGGTGCAATTAGCTCTGCCATGATGGTGCTCAGATCTTCCTCTTTGCTCTCCATAACATTCTGGAATCTCAAGTAAAAAGCAGCAAGATCCATCTCCAGGTGGATAATTTGTTCCTCTAATTCCTTATTCATTGTCAACATTTTTCTGTCTACTAATTCCAGTTTCTTCTCATTTTGTTCTGATCTGATTTCCACCACTTGTAGTTTTTGCTCATTCTTCTCAGTAGTTTGTTGTATTGTGTCATGGAAGTCCTGAAGTCCTGAACCACCTCAGACTCCATTTACCAAGGAGGACAGGCAAGGAGGTTTTAGTACAACAGTGATGTAAGTAAAATAGCAATAGTCCCAGCTGATCCATAGACTTGATGGACAGGTGGAAACCTGGAACCTTGATGGACAATTGGAAACTTGTTGGGCAGGATCCTTGAAAGCCACAAGGGTTGGCTGATATCAATCGATAGGCCCACTCATCTTCCCAAACCCGTATGCATGTATCCGATTAATTCACCTTCATTCCCCAAACAGTAACCCATCTCCATCTATGTGCCCTTCAATTCCAGGACTAAGACCCTCTCACTATCTTTACTAATATCCTTGGTGTGTGTGTGTATGTGCGCGCGCGCGTAACCATGGCATGAATGACCATCTGAAGGAAATCCTGTCAAGGAAGAGATGTTACACCAGATCAATTTGGGCAAGAACCCTCCTGTTACAGGTGTCACCTTCTGATTGAGCAGTAGCTTCAAATGCAGAAGAACCCCATATTGTGTACCTGTCCTGAATAGGGAACTACACCCCCATCCAAGACCAATGAAAGGAATATTGTAAACCTGGGGATCAAATGGCCAAAGCTACTCAGTTTTACTTGCATTGAATTGATCACTTCCTCCCCATCCATATGCAGTCTTGAGGTTACCGTAGTAGATTGACAGCTTCATCTGCACAGGGTTGAAATAAAGAGCTGGGTATCATTTACATACTGATAACAGAAAATCTAGCTGGCTTTTCCACTTCGAAGGCTACAAGATCAAAATGTAGTTTATACGACCAGAAGGCTTCACATAAGAAAATAAAGTATTCTGGAAAAAATGTGAGTTTGCTGCTCTGACCTCAATGTGTCACACACATCAACATGTAGTATTCTAAATATTTGTATTAATTAGGAGAAGGCAGAGACATCAGTAAAGAGTCAACCAACAAACTCTCAAACTCAATTCCTTCAGCTACCCAATAGGCAGAAAAGCTTTGAAATGAAAGACCAAAGGCACAGTTTCTGTCCAGCTGCAACATGATTTACCATTGTTAGCAAAATTGATCCTTAATAGAGGAGTTTGTTATTGCACAATTTGAGTTACAACAATTAGTCAAAACGAATGTTTGTCTATATTGGGCAAGTTTAATTGAACAAGTTTTGGGCAAGTTTAAAAAGGAAATGAATTCTGGAAAGTTTTCTGTGATTTTGAACTCATATTTTTAACAAAAGATCGACACAGCTCCCCAGCCTCTTCTGAAGATGTGGCATTTGCATAGTTGAGCTGTGCTTACCAAGACTGTGGAAACTATAAAAGCATTGCCTCCAGAGAAGATTTCTTTGTGATTTTTCCCTGGAGTCCAAAGGACAAGTAAAAAGGCACAGTAACTGTTAAGCCTGGGTTCCCCAACCAGGGTTAGGGAGACAAGCTAAACAGAATGTGCAGCGTTAGTCAGATAGGCGTTAGGGAACAAGCTAAACAAATGTTGCAGCGGTTAGTCAGCATAGGCACCACAGATAAATGAAGTGACTAAGCTTGTATGTTTATTAACATACAGTAAAATAAACAGGATACGCTTGTGCTATCAAAATTATAGTTTATCCATTATATTGTGCATAGCTAGTCCAAAATAAACGTCCAATAGTCATGTGTCATTTAGTCAGTCCCATTCAGGGATATTCAGTTAGCAAAGTCCAGTTAGAATATCCTATGTCAGTTCACTTACAAATCAGTCCTTTGTTCCTCTCCCGTTCGAGCAATGCATTCTTAGTTTCCAAGCAGTAATCAGGGATCATCAAAAGCCAGAGAGAGAGCACGCTGCAGTTCTTGCTTCTTTTAAGGTGTTTTCACAACAACTCCCTTAATTACTATCCCACAGTTAAAGTTGCAGACACTTTTAACATACAAACTATGAATTACTTATTTATTATTTTACCTAAAACCAGTTAGGGTAAAACAATGTTATCCTAAACATTCTCCCCTTTTAGGTTAAATAATAATTTATAACCGCTTTACATTTTTAAACTCATATTTTTTACAACTCTCTGTAAACTTTGGATTACTCCTGTGCTTTGTAAAATTGTCTGCAATTTTTCTCTGTCATGCAGTATTCCAATTTAATTACCCATTCTTTACAGATTCTCTAACATTTAAGTAATCTTTAGATCAGTATGTTTTGATCTAGTTTTTTACAGCAAATACTAGTAGCTAAACGTTATAGCTGGCTCTGGTTATCCTCATCACTATAATGGAATCTTTTACAGTTATACTCATGTCTATTAATAACTGTATTGCTACATAATCCAAATCACGGCATTAATAATGACAGACATGATGAAAATTCCGCTTCCATCGTGGACAAGCTAATATTGCTGTGGTCTGATTGACCTCCACCCTATTGAGTGTCTTACCAAATATATAGCCATTCCCAGATTGTTGATGTTTCTAGTGTTTATATCGTTGCAAAACTTGCATCTGCATAGGGCACTAAAGACTTCAAAATCACCCTTTGGTTCTATTATACAATGCATGGTTCATTGTCTCTTTAAGATATTCTTAAAATTCTCTTAATGATTGCCAATGGACATTGATGGGATCTGAATTAAAACGTTGTCAGGCTGATTTACACTATAAGCTATATCTGGCCTTGACCAATTGCTTATATATGATAAGCTACCAATTCAAAGATTGATATATGGAACTTATCAAATTTGGGACTTTGATCATTAGTTGGCAAACCTTCCTGACTCATTAGAGTCTTTTGAAACCAGTTTGCAAAGTTCCATTTTTTAAACGTTTAATTATTGGCAAATTTTATTCTTCTTGAGATTCTTAAAACCATTATTTGTTTTGTTAATTGTCAATCCTAGATACTTTTTTTAATTTCACCTAAATGCTTTAATTTTATCTTTTTTGGCTAATAATGATATAATCTCATTAGCTTCATATTAGTCTTAGTTATCAAAGCAATAATCATCTTGTAATAATAACAATAATGACACCGTTCCATTATTTTCTCTTTAAAACACACACGGATCTGCTAAACCAGATTTAAAACCTATATTGTTAACTCTTTCACCCAATATATTGGTTTCCATCAACCCAGATTGTTTTCAACCCGTAAAGACTCTTTTTGAAGTTTCCAACAAATCATTACTATTTTTCCTTTATTGTCTTTTATACCAATTGGTTTTCTTAAATATATAATGTGCTGCACATTGGTGCATTGTAGATAAGCAGTTGTCTACATTCTTAAATGGTTAATGAACATAGTTATTCTTAAGCTGCCCACACTAAATGCTGCTCTTTAAAGATGTTGCTTAAGGCTTGGTGCAAAAACTTCATCGTAATCATATGCCAGTTGATTAAAATCCTTGGAGCTACTAACCTAGCCTTTATGGTAACAGTCATCATTTCCAGTTTTTACTTTAAAATATCCATTTTGCCACCCAATGATTTCTCCTGGAGGTTATTTGGCCATCTCATAAACTTGCATTACCTTTAATGGAATTTGTTCTTTTTTCCATTGCCTTTTGCAATTCTCCTTGATCCTTAGCAGATACAATCTAAGTTCATCTTACACTAGTTGGAACTTTAGTTACTTGGAAACATACTTGCTTGATACCTATCAGGTGGTCTAGTTACACGTGTAGTACGTCTAGGTATTATAGGACTTACAGGTGGACTTTCCTTGATTAATTGTTCTTGATTATGTAACTCTTCCTGATCAAAACTTTTCCTCTTGTTCTGGTCCTATTGTCCGGACTTCTTTCTTTAATTGGACTCTTCCTTATAACTTAATTCTGATCTTTCTTGCCTTTTGTAGGGTTCAATAATTACTTCATTATTTAAAATCTTGCTCTAATCTATTCATCCTACATGTTCTTAGGAATTTTGCACAGCAGCGGGTAAACTCTAGATGTACCTGGTCCAGAATCTATAAGATCTATGATTAGAGGTATATCCACAAAAAATAATCTTTTAGCTCTATGCTGTCCTTTGGTTGTCTAGTTTGTGTAGGGATATGCGTCCCATGCTGGTGCCTCCAAATGTCTGCATGTAACTTAAATCAGGTTTTGGTACCAGTGGCCACAGTGTGCAATGGTAATTCAGCCTGTTGTTAATTAACATTATTTAATATATGATTACCACACATTTATTGCTTCTCTCCAAATTGTCAGGTAATCCTGAATCAGACATCATAGTTCGTGCCATTGATGGTAAATGTTTGGCCTCTTCTCTCTAATAAGCATATGTTGTGGCCCTATATGGTGCAGACATTTTATGTTTAATACCTACATCTAGTCTGTTCTGGAATGTTATTATTTGTAAATTCTGTACATTAATCTGTTATAGAGTTTACTTAATTCTTTTTAGTTTTTTCTTTCTGCAAATTTAATCCAGTTAAAGAATATTATATGTTTCAGTTTTGCTCGTTCATTAAATAGCAAAACCCATATCTAGAATATGCGTCCATTATACTTGTATGTAACGAGTCCTCCTACACTTGGTTTTTTCGGACCTATTAAATCAGCAAATTACTACTTTCTAAGGCTCTTTAGTAGTAAAATCCATCAACTCTATTACTGGAAACCCTTGCTCTTACTTTGATTACAGGCATTTACATTGCAAATACTTATTACAAAAGATTTTCAAATTATTCCCTTAGATTAATTTCAACAGTTTTCTTAAGCATTTTTAAATTTAAAGCTGCCTAGCCTTCGATGAAATGAAATCACGCATGAGGTTTCTTATTCAATAAGTGTTAGCCACCTTTAAACCATCATCATTTTAACACATATAATTCACCTCTAAAGATGCAGTAATTCTCTTATCTTCTTTTTCTAATTATGCAGTTATCTCCCCTAAATGTAACTACATATCCTAGTTTAACAAAATTCTAACTGAAATTAAATTAAACTTAAGTGTGGGTACAATATAACATTTTTACATTCTCTTTTATAAAAGAACAATATGCTATACCTTGACCTTTAGCTTTTAGTTTCCAGCCATGGCTAACGATATCTGCTGTGTTACTCTGGGACATTTTTAATAAAAATTTTTGTTATCATTTGTTATACAATGAGATGTCCACTGTCAACCACCATAAATTATTTTTTACAGCTCCGTTAGTATACATGGCTAACTCTAAATTTGTTATTTATCTTTTTGATGACTTTTAGTATTCTGACCAGCGTTCTGGCGCTGCTTTTTTTACAAAATCTTGCCAAATGTCCTCTTCCTCCACCAATTAAAACACTTTTTATATTGTGTATGCAGTAGGAGATTCATTATCTTCTTTTTGAGGTTCTCCTCCTTAATTCAATCTTCTTTTCAAGCCTTTTCTGGCCTCTTCAATCAATCTGCCAGTTATATCAGTTAAAGAAAAACCCTTGGCAAAATTTCAAGTTGAAAGTTACGTATTATCATAACTTTTCAATCAAGGAAGACATAGAATTATGTTAGGACTTGATGTAGGTCAGAAAAATAGCTCCGTGCAGTTCTTGAAAAATGCCTTTGCATAGTTCAAATGACTCAGATATCACCATTTGTTTGGAGATGCGTCCTGAAAAGCTTCCGTGTTAGATTTATGTGAGCACCAACATTATTCTTGAAACATAAAATCTCCACTCTGCCACACCCAACAGCCATGTTTTCTCTCCGTGGATATAAACAGCTGTTGATTCAGTTAAGGTTAAACCCCAATTTATGCAAATATGGCTTGTTGATTGTCTTCCTCATCCTGTGGATCCCATTCTTCTACGTTGGTGGATTTTCAATTATCCACAGGACCTCACTTCGTGAGTAGACTACATTTTGTAGACCATGATACATAGTTTGTTCCATCAGCTTGATATAAGGGACAAACTTTTGTAGATTGACTTGTGCCGATTGTTTATATATGTATATAAACTATAATCTAATAAAACACAGCTGTCTGTTTACTGTTAATGTATAACAACACCAAAACTCTCACTCTTTACATAAATCTGTTTTATCCTAGGGGGTAAAACTGGACTTTGAAGCCTCTGGGCCCATTAACCAGTTTAAGCCTGGGTTTCCCAACAGGTTAGGGAGGGACAAGCAAACAGAGATGTGCAGCGTTGTCAGATAGGCAACACAGTATTAAATGAGTGGAGCTAACTTTGTATGTTTATTAACATACAGTAAAAATAACAGATACGCTTTGTTGCCTATCAAAAATTATAGTTTATTCCATTATATGTGCATAGCATAGTCAAAATAACAGTTCCAATAGTTCATGTATCATTTAGTCATTCCATTCAGGATATTCAGTTAGCCAAAGTCCATGTAGAATATCCTATGTCAGTTCACTTACAAATCAGTCCTGTTTCTCTCTCCGTTCGGAGGCAATGCATTCTAGTTTCCAAGCAGTAATCAGGGATCATCAAAGCCAGAGAGAAGCAGCTGCAGTCTTGCTTCTTTTAAGGTGTTTTCACAACCACTTCCCCTTAATTACTTATCCCACAGTTAAAGTTGCAGACACTTTAACAACAAACTATGATTACTTATTTATTATTTTACCTAAACCAGTTAGGGTAAACAATGTTATCCCTAACAGTAACCATCCAAGAAAATGGCAGTGTCTCACCTGGGATGGGAAGAAATGAAAAAGTCCTGAGGAAGGATCTTTGATTATGAATCTAGGCAGTATAACTAGATAGGGGCTCTATTCTTTTTTCCCCTCAACACCCTCCTTAACAGATTGTTTTTTCTGGTAAGCATAAAGCTGAAGCAGATTTTAAAAAATCATAAGAAACACTGTGTTGCTTACATGCTTGTAAAATATTTTCCATGGTAATTCCACTATACTGTGTTGAGGAGGAAAACATGGATGCCCATGAAGTCAGAAATAGTCAAGGTCAACTTACCGTATATACTCGCATATAAGCCGACTTTAGAACGCTTTTTTTTCCCCCAAAATTTGGGGGTTGGCTTATACGCACATAAATCTGATTTACTGGAGCAGCGACTTAGCATGGCGGCTTCGTGTGATGAGAGTCTTGGCTCTCATTGCGCGAAGTCGCTGCCCGACTTCGCGCGATAAGAGCCAAGACTCTCATCGCGCGAAGCCGCCACGCTAAGTCACTGCTCCAGCAAGTCGCTGGAGCAAGTCGCCACGCTAAGTCACTGCTGCAGCCCTCGCCTAGACCTTTGCAGCCCTCGCCTGGCCCTTTGCAGCCCTCACCTGGCCCTTTGCAGCCCTCACCTGGCCCTTTGCAGCCCTCGCATGGCTCTTTGCAGCCTTTATCCCTGGATGGACGATGATCTGCAACTTTTGCCCTGCCGACTTTTCCCTCTGTATTTTTCCCTCTTATTTATTTCCCTCTAATTTAATGTGAGTTTTTGCAAAATGCCTCATTTTGGGGCAGTTTTTCAAGGGTCGGCTTATATGTGAGATCGGCTTATATGTGAGTATATACGGTATGTCTTTCGTTTTTCAAATAGAATATCAAAAGACACTGAAGAACAGTAATTAGAGTGTTCACAATTACTTCTTCCTGATTAATATTTTTATTAGCTTTTTCATTTTCATCTGTTTATAGTAATCATTGCAGGCTAGGGATCTTGGGAAGGAAAAAGATAACAGCTGGCATTGTGATCTGGAGACGTTCAATTTCATCTGAAAATACTACCGTGTTTTAAACAGTTAAATAATTTCAATCTATTTTTTCCTTTTAATTGTGTTCTCTCACAATAAAAATCAGAACATATTTTTTAATGGATAAAAACATTTGTGGTCAATTTAATTATCACATAATTATCACATAATTAATTGATTTTTAACATGCAATATTATTTTCATCCATCTGAAGGATCTAAAGATCCTTTAACATCTTTCAAGAATAAGTTCTTGCCGTAATTTTAACAACTCTCTACTCGCCAATAAAATCTGTATTCTAATTTCTCTCTAAAGAAAGAGAGCTTTTCCTAACTTTTTATGATTAAAATTCTTCTAATTTTCTGAAATATGTGATTCATTTCCTTCTCAAGAGTAATTTGATTTTGAAGAAAGTTCTTAGAATAACTTTGAACATGCCAAATATATTTCTTGTACTTGTGTTTCTTTGAATAATTCTTATTACCATATATTTGATGAAATGTTCCTTTCCTCCTTCCCATGGATTTCTTATATTATTTAAAATAATTACTTTACGGCATTATTTATTTTTGCCACTCTATCTGATTATGACATCAAGCCATAAATATCTGAAGTGCAAGTCTTGCAAAGATATTTGATTTAATATGAAAAGGAGATCTGTAGAACTTCTGAAGGACAAAATGAGTTCAACTGAAGAAACTTTAAAATATTAAAATATTATTTCATTACCATTCATTATTTCATTACCATTTCATTTGTAATTTCAAAGGTAACATATGTAATATATACACATATATACTGAGTATTCAGCCTTTAAAAATATCCTTTCCCTGGGTAAAATTTCAATGAATTGAGCTTTGAATTAGGGTTGTAAATTATTATGGTTGGAAGTCAAGGCATTCTTGTGACTGGTAGTAAATTTCCAGCCTTTTCCATGGCAGTTGTTATGCAAATGGTACAATCATTAAATCAATGCTGCAATCATTAAGTGAATGTCCTAATCATTAAACAGACCAATTCAAATGAATTTTACCTGAAATTGGAAAGAGCATTACAAATAATATTCATGACCCCATTTATTAAATGGATTCTAGACTTGATAATATTTGTCACTCATGAGAAAATTGCCTATACATATAGACTTTGCATGGTGAACTGTAATGAAATATGGAACTAATTTATACAAAATATGATATAAATGATATAAATATTATACAGTGGACAAAACAAAGAAGCCTGATGATGGCAGATGAGATTCTGCTGAAACGTTGCTACAACTTTAACAGCACTACAATGACTTGGGATAATACCCGAAGGAAGCTGAACAGCACATATCTATCTATCTATATCTATATCTATATCTGTATCTGTATCTGTATCTGTATCTATATCTATATCTATATCTATATCTATATCTATATCTCTATCTATCTATCTATCTATCTATCTATCTATCTATCTATCTATCTATATATGTTTTTTCAAGCTTTCGCGGGTACTTACATGTGTGCTGTTTAGCTTCCTTATATGTATTTGTGTGGGTGGGTGTGGGTGTGGGTGTAATTCACATATTCATCATTAGAACATTTACCTGAAATTATGAGATAAGGAGAGAGAGTGGATGGAACACAAATCTTTTCACCACCAAGCACACTTTAGTGACCAGTCTTCCTTTCCCACAAGGATTGGGAACTTGAGTCCTCACTCAGGATTGCTGTTGCATTTTCCTGATTATTCACTCATTTATTGTAGAATCATCAATACAATTTTCCTGTTTTCTCAGCTGTCTCTCTTGAAATCAAGGAACTAATAATCCCTGCACTTTCTTGAAGTACTATTTTGCGCTGTATAAGAGATGGGGTTTCAATAGATGGTAGTGAGCTGATTACCCAACACCTATTTCCATTAGGACATTCCAGTGGTACATGTTGCAAATTCACATAATGAAAATTTAATTCTTGAGAAATGTTTCTGAAAAATGTCTCCACACATGCACAAGCATGCCTGCACACACACACATACAAAGCTATCATGTTCCATGAAAGAACTTTGTGCTAAAGGCAGCAGGCTAGAAACTGGAAGACCAATAATTGTGCTCCAGCCTCAAATAGAAACCCACCTGGGTGACCTTGGGCCAGTTATTTTCTCAGCTTTAGGATGAGAATATGGCAAATCAGTTCTGAAATCTTGGCAAGAAAACAGGAGGAACTTGTCTAGGCAATCGCCAGGAGTCAAAACTTAGTTAAAGGCACGCACAGAGAAAAAAAAATGTATGAAAAGCATTATAGAATGTAGCATAGATATACTGTAGTGGAGTTTTTAGGAGAAAAGATCATTGAATAGCTAGTATTAAGTTTGAAAAATGGTTTCATAGTCGGAACAGGGGAAAAAACTTACAGAACGGATACGTTGCATAGAACTGTAAGCAATAGTGGAACAGAGAAGATTGGATTAATTTCTGTTCAGATTTTATTACAGACACTTAAGAGTAAAAGTAATCAGAGAAGAAGTGATGTAAAGACTCACTGGATGGAAATGGAATGAAAAATAACATCTAGTAGGATAGATTTTAAAATAAATGAACTCCTTAGAGATAGTAAAATGGTATTGACAAAAATATAACTGTGTAGGACAATGAATGAGACAATATATTTTAATGAATATATTTGTTTAAATCACAATATTATGTACCTGCCTAGCCCACCTACATAAAATCTAAAGTGATGGAGATAACTAAGAAATCTTAATAAAGGTTATAGGAAATCATTACAAATGATGACATACAGGATGTTTTTCTTAGTTTCCTTTTTTTGCACTTTGTTTTTCTTTAAGGAAAAAGTGGTGGCTTAGCCAAGGAATTACTGTAATTTCAAAATTGCCAAATTTTATTTTGAAACTTTTTGACCTTCCCAAAATTGTGGATAATAATAATAATAATAATAATAATAATAATAATAATAATAATAATAATAATAATGCATTTTCAGATATTTCCTTGAATCAATATCTCTGTCATTTCAACCAGCACCACTGAAAGAATCTGGTAGTATTGTAGAGAAAATCTTGAAGAAATTGTTTTCCAAGATGATAATAGGGTTTGACAGATTTTGACAGATCAAAAGTCTTGTAAAATTTGAATGATGAAAAGTGCATCCAGCTTTTTACAAAATTATTTATGGCCTGTAAGCCAAGTAGGCATATATACATTGCTAGAAAGAGAAAAATTGCCATTTGTGAATAAGGAAAAAAAGCAAGCCAATCAGGATCCTGCATAGCTGTTTTATAGGGGGTGTGCACAAGCGCATCAACATGCCTACCAACTCTGTCCTATTGTTTCTTTTATTTTTTTTATTTTTCTTATATGTATCCATGTATTCATAACTATGTTTTTACTTATACCTATTATCTTGTAAGCAATTGACAAAAATAAAAAAATAAATAAAAACAAGCTTTGGCAATATACAAGAATTATGGTTCAGAATTTTGATTGTAAGTGGTTGCAATCATTGAGTGATACATCTCATGACCACTTTGTTCAACAGCTACAATCCCTGCTCTCTTGTGGTGGGATTCAGCCAGTTTGTACCACTTTGGGGAATTGGTTGTTAAATTACCCACCCCCTGCTATCAAAGTGGATCCTGAGCAGTGCTGCGCTGCAATGGAGAAACAGGCAATAGAGCAGGCGGTGCGAGGGAATGAGAAGACCCCTTTCCCTTTCTTCTCCCTGCTCCTCCTCCACTTGTGCCAGCTTCACCCAGGATCTACTTTGATAGCGTGTGTTCTGTCCTGAGAATAGAAGTACTCGAGACCGGTGTCCATCAAACAGCTCTTTTTATTTTACTAATTCAGTGATTTCGTACAGAACATTGCCGGAGCCGCAGCAGCCCTTTTTATAGCAGCTGCTCGTGGCTTGCAGCCAATGACAGCTGTTCTGTCCGGAAAAATGCGAGGTAGACCGGGTTCCAACAAACAAAGTCTATTGAAGCTAGCAACAGTAACGGAACAGTTTGGCTGAAGCCGCGGCAGCCTTTTTATACAGGCTTGCCTGCCGGCTTGTAGCCAATGGCAGCTATCTTTTGGATGTGGTTTCCTAATGAAACCAATCCAATGCTTAAGGTCTTTTAGCCAACAGATTGTATAGTGTTGGAGTACTATACCATTTTATTACAGAACACCCCTTCCCCCTTAGTTTAGTCCTACGGGGGTGACCCAGTCAAGCGCACAGGTAGGTTGGGCTGTCTTCTCGCCACTCTATTTGACATTGCGCAAGCCTTCCATTCATTGCTGGAGACTTCGAGTGGTTCGGACGGTGATCTCTGTCTCTCCGGCTCTTCTCCATGCGAACCGCTTGAAAGGGAGTCAGCAAGGTACCAGCTACTCAGAGGGTGGAGAATAGATTGGTTAGTGCAGGGTCCAGTCCATGATTTTGTTGTGTATTCTGCCAGTTCTGGTATCCGAACTTCTCAAATATTTCTCTCTGCCTGTTGTCGCCTAGGAACTGCGTCAAAACCTGCTGAAATAACACCCCTGCTTCACATATGTAAATTTTATAATTAACATCGGCTAGGGAGTATTAAAAGAAAGAAGTATGGACAGATTAGAAGACCAAAGAATAGTACACTTGGCTGGGTGTGGGGATAATGATTATTGGAAGATTCCTTGAAGGGATACAAATTACTAAATGGTTAAAAGATTATCATATTTTGTTCTCAATCCTATACTGTTGGTGCTGCTCTAGACGTTGAGTATTACGATTTAAAATTTGAATACAAAAACAAAAAGAAATGTAACAAGAAGATAACATGTCGGATAGCAAAATGTAAAAAAATTGCGCGTTCATACTTGCCGAAAGGGTTTACGAATACTTCTTATATTTACAAGAGAGCAAACTAATGATTCGCCGTCTATCGGCAAATACCCAGACTTACATTATTGTTAAGACATCGCGATAATGAAAATTTAAAAAACATGTTATACTAATGAAAATAACCACATTTATCA
>BHFT01077534.1:0-20541 GCA_004320025.1 Laticauda laticaudata
GCCAGCTGGGGAGGAGAGATGCGGCTCTCCTCAACCCTGCAGGCAGTCTCCCCCCTCTTCACCACCTCTACGGGGTGCCTTAGCCCCGAAACCAGCTGGCTCGGGGTGCTCCAGCGGCGAGCATGGATCGAAGCCTCGGAGAGACGAGGTCTCAGTCTGTCGCCGAAGAAGCTCAAAACCAGAAGTCACCAATCTGGAATTTTCTGAGCAAGCTAGCTTCCAGAAATTCTGGAGCCTGAAGTCCCATTCTGCCCACCAAGAAGAATGAAGGCTTAAAAACTATTTCTGTAACAGTTATAAAACTATTAAATGCAGAGCCTTAACAAAGTGGCCCCCAACGTTGTTGCTCCACCAACATTCAAAAGATTTTCTTCTATTGGCTTAAATGATAAAGACTGTATGTTCTCTTTTAATTATGCATGCAACATCATCTGATATTGTTCCTGGCTGAAATCAAAGCTCGTTAGAACACATAGATGATTACATAAACAGCAGCTCACACAATACAACAGCTTATACCTCTATAATATATCCTTTTGTTGCTTAGCTTACTAAATTCTGATAAACACATTTTCCAGCAAAGGCCCTAAAACACAAAAAGACATCAAAGGAAACAATTCCAATCTAAACCACCATTCTGATAGGTGCTTTCCATTTGCAGGGGCAAAGCTGAATTGTTTGTCTGCCTGCCTGCCTGTGGTGCATAGATCCTGTGGGGAAATTCTAATACAATTTTGTGTCCCTTCACTAGCTCTACGCTGGAGGCATTATCAATTCAGTCCCTTCAAATTATTTGACTGACTCACTTGACTCACATGGTCATTCTGTATATTTGAAGATCTGCACTGATATTTTCTCTCCAGTTTGTGCAATATCACATTAAATAAATATTAGATAATGTGGACATGCTGCACAATTACTTCAGCTCTTATTTTTTTTTCAGGAACCATTGAACTGCTTAATAAAAGCTGTGGAATCTAGAAGCAGGTCTCCAGTTAGCTTGAAAAGCAAGTTTCTAACCTGTTTACACTGGTACTCTGGTAGGTAAAATAATTTTGCTGAACTTTGTCTATAAACTAGAACATTACGTGTTTGTATTTTATTTTTATTCAGCCAATATTCAAAGCAGCTATTAAAGAATAATGCCATAATAATTAAAACATGGTATTGTCATTAAAACAAGTGCAACAAGCTTTTCAACTTAACTATCTGGGACTACACCAGTAATGGTTAATTGTTAGAACAGGACAAAGTGTAAGGTCATCGTAAGTTCTAGAAACTTTTTGGGTGAGGTTGGGACACTGTCTTTCAACCCAATCTATTTCACTGGGTGGCTACTGTGGGGAGAAAAGGAAAGTAAGTCCCCTGGATAGAACCCCTTGAACTTTTGTATTAACAAGACAATCCAGGTTGGATTCAGGAGATGCCTAAGAATTCTGTTTATTTTACTGTGTCTTGTAGAACCTAGTTTCACTGTGGACTATAGAATGGTAGAATATCATACAATGGGGAATCATAAAATTAACCCTTCAGGGAGGGAGGTTGGTTGGATTTGTTGTTGTTATTTGATTTTGGTCGTGCTTTATGAAATGCAGAGCTTTCCAAAAAACATTTAACAGGAAATTGACCCGGGGAAGAATTAATTATGTTTCTCTCCCTCTCTCAAGTGGGGTAAATGAAAATTGTAATATTCCCATAGTAAATAAAGAAGAAAATATTGAGCCTTTAAATGTCTTGTCAAATATTTATATTTAAAAGAGGCTCAACATAGCAAGGACCTCTGTTAGAATGCTGGATGGGGATTGGGAAGCAGACTCAGGTTCTGACATGGATGACTGACAGATTTCAAGCCAGTTACTGTCTGCCCATGTAACCTACCTCATCTAAACGTTATGAGGAAAAAGTCTTCATTTTAAAGTAGAATAATTGCCTACAGGCAGAAAGATAGAGCAAAAATAACCAAACAGAAAAGTAACTTATGATTAATGATTGTAACTATGATTTATGATATATGACCTATGATTTGTTTTGTGTATGTACACTGAGATTTTATGCAATGGAGTCAAATTCCTTGTGTGTCTAATCACACTTGGCCAATAAGGAATTTTATTTTATTCTATTAAAAATGTTGTGTACTGTTCAGATTCACTTGCTTGGGAGCTGGGTGGCTATATAAATTAGATAAAAATAAATAAAATGAAATAAAATACACCCTTTAATATATACATATTTTTTCTTATCTACTTTTGAGTGAAGGAATGCCAACTCTAGAGTTCTATTATATTCTCAGAACATCTCTCTCCACATTTACACAAGGCTTCTTGTGACCACTCAGTTCTGACTGCTGACAGAAATGCAATCTTTTTTTAATTGGATATGCCTTATTGACACAAAAATGTGGAAAAGTCATGCTATGGTTATTGGTCCTTTGTCACTTCATCATGGTTTATACCTGGAGAGTGACCTATTCCTTGAAAGCTCTCATTGGTAATGGTTCTGAATATTCATCAAAGATTTCTCCTTGCAATTGAGAATGAGGCTTCTGATTATTTAATGCTGATAGCCTAGTTATAGTACAAACTGTGCCACTAAAGACCTCTGCAACTACAGCTACATTATTTATTCACCTACAGCCAAAATTGCTCTATAGTTAGCATATGTGAGTAGATTGTTTGGATTCCTGGGAAATAGACCTCACATGATACATGAAATCAGTGATAAGTTCTTCTCTTCCATGAATGAAAAACCAGAAATGGGCAAGGTTCAAGAGAGTCTTGGAAGTGGAAAGGATTGCTCAGGATCTTAGAATAAAATCAACTATTTGGCATGTTCAAATACTGCTTCACATCCCTCCACACACACTCAAATCTTGGTGTGCTACTTTGACCCAAATGGTTCAAACAAACAAAAAACACTGCATACAAGCCTTCCAGAACATTTCAAACAAGAAGGTTTGTTTTTCGCTTGATCTTTTTAAAAAAAAAATCAGCTGAGTGAATTTAAAGTTAATCTGTAGTCTTTTTTTTAGTAGCATTTTTGCAACAATTAGGACCTCCAAGAAAATGATTCTACAGCACATATATGTATGTATGTCCCGACTTTATAACCATTTGCTATCTCAAAATTCAGGATTTAAAGAGCATTATTCTGAACTGACCTTCAGAGGAACTTTTATAAAATACAAACATCTATGAAAGTAACATACTTCCCAGCCTGCATCTCTCCATGTATGTTGCATTCTAAGTCCAAAAGATTCACATCCAGGATGGGCCAGTAAGAGCCCACATGCACTTTGAGAGTTGTAATCCAATGATCATACAACTCCCTCCCTCCCTTTCTCTCTCCCTCCCTCCCCTTCCCTCTCTCCTCTCTCTCTCTACACACACACACACACACACACACTGGTGTTACATATTGGCATACTCCAAATATTCTACTCCTATTGGTCTACAAACACTTGAATCTGATTGGTGTTCTACTCGATGCTGATTGGCCAAAAATAGCTAGTCTATGATTGGCCACCTCAGCGGCGGGAGAATCAAGGAGCCATCATTGGCCGTGAGCCGCAAGCAGCCTCTCTATAAAAAAGGGCTCCTGGCTCAGACGGAATTTGAGAACTAAATAAAAGAGCTGAAGTTACGTTCTTCGCGAACACAACACCTGGGATTGTCTGGTTGTCTCCCATCTGAATGATAACATGCTTTATCCTACTTAGCTTTGGAGCCCATACATATTCAGCTATGTGCTGTCGTTTCCCAAGTTTATGGCTGAGTGCAATGCAAAGAATTCATAACAAACCAGCACTCTTGTTCTTGGGCCAAAACCTAATATATATGGGTAATTCTCCTCAAGGAAAATATCTAGTTATTAAAAAATGAGGCTTACCAGTTTCATCTTTTAAAATTTTCCTCAGAGCAAGCAGTCAAGGAAGAAAGGAAGCTGTACCAAAATGTTTTGTATGCTGGTTGGTCATGACTAATTGTGATGGATTTATATAGAACACAATCTTGATTTGACAAGCAACACTGCACCACTTTGTTCCAATATTTTGGCACAACAATGGCTGTTTCATCATTTTTAGATGTTACCTGTACAGGTGAATTTAAACATTTCAACACACAACATTCCATTATCAGAATGTGTTTTTATGCTTAGTGAGAGTGAAGCAAACAAGATAAGATGCATTTAAACCCTAGGAGGAAAGAGGATAAGGGTAAATGCAATCAGTAAGTTGAATAGACTTCTTTAGGAAAAATGATAAATGAGAGAAAGCTACAGAACCCTGCAGAACCAGAAATAAATATTTAGTTGTTGATTTCTAGAATCTCTTGCACTGAAAAGTTAGTTCTCTATCTCCTTTACTTTATATTTCCTTTTCAGATGGATTAAAAATGATAAGCTAATTCAATCACCTCTCTTTAGGTCACAAAAGATATATGTCTCTGAGAATATATATATCCCATATATCTATGGGAAAGAACTGGCACCTGATCTTCTCTTCTTTCAAAGCACCACTCCATCTGCCAACTAACTTCTCTTAAGATTTTGAGAGGCATTGCTTCAATTCACTTCGAGAGAATTTCAAAGTTGAAAGCATTGAGAAATAATATAGATAATTGCAGATTGAAAGCAATATACTTAATGAGAGATTTTCTACTCCATGTGGCCACATGAAAACAGAACCTGCTATTTCTAATTCTAAAGTCAGCATAGACTTTATCACATAGGAGAACCTTCACTCAACATTCAAGTTTGAAAGGCATGAAGTCTTTAGGCAGTTAAACAAAATTCAGGATTCATGGGGTTTCTTCTGATGACCCAGAGGAACAGACAAATGAATCTGCTGAAGAACACAAAAACAAAAGCATCCATGAAAGCTAATTTTTGTTGTTGTATCTACCTCTCCAGGTTATATTTATTTCCACCACCGCATACATTTCCACAGTGAGCTCAGTATGTCCCTGCATGTGCAACTATCTGCCCCTAACAAAATAAGTGGTGTTACAATATCTCTCATCCAGTGGAATAACTCAATTAGATCATGTTTTCTCTGGACCTATCAACTTCATATTGAGGTGATTTCAAGTGACTCTTTCCATTAATGCCCAGGTCATCCTTTGCAAGGCTTTTAGCTGTATCTGACATAGTTCCAAATGAGCAGAAGCCAGTCGAATATTTACTGCTTTTCATTTTCATAAAAAAACTTTTGGCTGATCTGCATTGTGGTTGGGCAAAAATTCTGTTCATCTGGAAGAACTTTGCTTGGCTTCAGTATCATAAGAACTTGTGAATGCCTCAAAGTCTAAGGTACTTTGTTTGCTTATGAAAGCTAATGATGATGCAGAACTAGAATAATTGCTTGTTAAGATCAGTTTTACATGCATTCATTTACTTTTTGCCTTGGGTGTATCTTCAAGGTATTACAAGATGTTTTAACAAAGAGTGTCTATTACATAAAAAGGATTATCCTTATAAGAACAGAGGAACATAGTGTCTTTTATTAAAAGAAATTGTTCACTGAAATTGATGCATGGCACACTTAACCATGATAATCCACTTTCTTGAGTCTGCGAAATGCACTGAACATAAAGTAACCCAATGCACTGGCTTTGTATAAGAGGTTCAAATGTCATTGCATTGTAAGTGCAAAAAACCCAGCCACTGAGAAAGTACAACATTCCCATCGCAGAGGTTTCCCATAATAGGATGAGCAAGATGGCCCTTATCCAGCCCTTTGAGAGCTAAACAAGATGGGGAAAAAAATCTCATAGGAGACATGCACCAGTGGCATTTTTTCCACCAGACCTTGAATAGAATTTCCCAATTAATATCAACTACTAGAGGGGCTGGACTAGAACTTCCCTAGTCTCTAGCCAACATAATCATTGAGTAGTACCCTGTTTCTCCAACAATACGGCCTCCCCCAATAGGAAGTCCCAGCATGTTTTATAGGCATGAAGTGAAATTAAGCCCCTCCCCCCAAATTAAGCCCTATATTAAAACATGCGAAATGGGGGGGAATGGTGGGGGGGGCTTGCCGTTAGGAAGTACTTTTGTTGCACACCTGGATATGGTGCTCCCTGCGTTGACCCTGATACGAAGTGCCCCACCAACACCGAGGTCAACATCCAAGCCGTTGCCACCCACCCACCCAAAAATGCAGGGGGGGGGATTAAGTCACCCCCGAAAAGACAGCCTAGCCATTTTTTCGGGACTCAAAAAAAAAAAAAAGATCCGGCTTTATTACATGAGAAACATGGTAGTAGGACAGTTGAAGCTTGGACAACTCTGTACATGATCCATAAAATAATTTGCCTGAGAACTGCACTCAAAACCATGAATCATTCCCTTTTCCTTATTTTTCAGAGGTCATGTAAGCTAGCATCTAAGTTATCAGATCATTGTAATTCACTGGGTCACATTTTCCTCCTCCACCCTCCTTTCAAGGAAGATCCCAATCTTTTCCTCTCCACCCTGGAAAGGAGTCCAAACATGGTGGCCTGCTCCAAGCAGCCCTAGGATCAAGCCATCTATATGATAGCATCTATTAAATGGGATGCTTGTCCGGAAATAAAAAAGTTGCTTCTTGCATAACCAACTTTCAAAAGGATACCACGTGGAATTAAATTGCTTTAAAGTCATCTTGTGCAATTATTTCAGGACAGACAACTTTAACAATCATTTTAAATGATTTTGTGGCATAACATTCTACCCATAAAAATCTCAAGAAGGATCAGGAAGAATACGGAAATGCGTGCTTTCCCACTCCCCATCCCCAGACTGAAGGCACTATACAGGGCAGGCAGGTCAGACCAACTGGGAATGGAACAAATTACAGCAGAAAATAAGAGGAGAATACACCATCAGAGTTGTCACAAGAATCCACATGAATCCTTTTCTTCTACTATCTTAAATATAATAGAGCCAGTTGCTATAGAAACTAGTGTAAAAGCTCCCTCGCAGCCAAGCAGGGAGGCAAGGTCGAGAAATGAAAGGGATTATAGTATTTTAAAGCCATTTATAAGGGATACTAAAGAATGAGATTAACTAAATTCATCATTTGTACCCAGGCTCCATCACATTGTGATTTATATCACAGGGAGTGAAATGAAGAGGTGCAAGACATACTGGTGAATTATAAGTCTGCAGTAAAGTAAATTTAACACAAGGTTAGACATTTTCAGCAATCAACTATGTTTACTACAACCCGGCTATTAAATGCTTGTTTTTCAGAGCTGTGTGCTGTCACCAACCATAATATGGTCAAAAAATAATAATAATTTATTTCCCATTACTCTGAAAAAATTGATTGCTTTCTATATCTTTAGAAGTTAGTAGAGATTTAACTTCAGTCTTCAATATACACTCATATCTTCAGAAGATATATGTATCTCCCTTAGGCACTGAAGGTGGCTGGGTGACTTTGGGCCAATTACTCAGTCTCAGCCCTGAACTGGGTAGTTGAAAAACCTGTATTTGCCAACTAGCATAGGACTATGGTAGCATTGTAGATTACAGTCTGTAACTTTCATTTAATAGGCCTTTATCCTCCAGTTGATTGAGTAAGGATCATGAAAATGATGATAGGTTATAGATGAGATGTTCTTTGATGTTCTACAGCAAGAGTGGAGAATCATGGTCCATGCTAGCTTAGGAATTCTGGAACATGAAGTCCACAAGTCACAAAAAGGCCATGATTCCCCACCCATGTTCCACAGTGAAAGTTATTAGGCTCTCATGTGTGATGGGTGAGGCCAGAGTTATCCTTTGGGTTACATCTGCTGTCCTAACTCATCAGCCGTGATTTCTGCACATAAGCTTAAGGATAATCTACTTACCAACAGAAGTGTTGGACATGGCTGTAAGCAAAGCCATCCCACAAGGCAACAAGTCAACGTATCATTATAAATATATTAAGCAATCTTATCAGAATACAATATAGTTCACTGTCAGTCAATGAGCTAGAAACTGAAAATAGAGAAAAATTAAATTAATTTCCAGCTGAAGCTATACATATAGCTTTCATTACTACTCTATCATATTAAGATGATTAATCCAGGAAGATGGAACTTTTCAGTTTAACACATGCAGAAGGATGAGTTAGGTTTTTAATACCATCTTTAATACAAAAAAATTAACATGCTTACAAATGTGTTTGGATTGACACTTTGCTCTCCCAATACATGTGAAATATGATAAGTAAGAATCCACATTGTCTTAGTCCACAAAGGGAGGGAGAAGACAGAGCAGAAAAAAATAGTTTCTAGCAGGAATAAGACAGATACTAATCTAGCCTTCTTTGGCATGCACTGCACTGCTGGCACATTGAGCCTGCTGTGCTACACTTGAGGCCAAAATTGCTATTCAAGTCACAGTGCCAGCGATAAAAGTTAGAAGGATAAAGCCCAAAGGAAAATGTATCTTCTGACAGGGAAAGTCTGCTCACCCCACCAGAATAATGATTAGCTCTTGTCATGCTCAGCCAGAGCAATTTTTGTTGTTGTCACTTCTGCTGAAGCCTTTGAAAAGCAAAGGCTGGAGACCCCAATTTGCAGTCTTCAAAGCATCTGAAATCATAAGCATCTTTAATATGATTGTCAAAAGCTTACAATCATTTTGAACTTCAACCTTCCTAAACAAATGGACAAACAACTACAACCATATTGGCAAAATGTTTTTGTTGCATGCAAGACTGCAAATATGTCAGTCAAATTCTCTGTTGTGTATCTATGAAGCTGTTCATCTCCTGAATGGCTGAACCAAAGAGTTAGAATACTGTGCTACATTTCATTCAACAATTCACTGGCTACTGATAGCCATTGTACAACATAGTCCAATCTGTTTTAATATGCACAGCACAAGATCTGTAAAAGAAAATATGATTATGGAATGATATTGTCATGCCCCTGTTGGAGTCTGAATCTGAGGAGGAAGACAAACAGGTGACAGGAAGCAGGAGTGTGGCTCCATTGGCTGTGGTGGAAACTGGGGAAGGGCAAAGTCTGGCTGGGCAGAGCAGAGCAGAGAAGAAATAGAACAAGGGAGAGGGAGTTCAGAGGAAGATCCAGGCCCACCCCCTCTTCATCCTAGGACATGCTGGGAGGAATGGAGAAGAGAGCAATGTGGGTTGCATGGCTTAACAGGGGAGGAAAGGGCCCTGATTCTCTTCATTAGGCACACCTGGAAAGAGAGTTTAAAGGAGATGCAAGCTGAGAGCAGCGGCTGCTGGGGACAAATATGAGTTTATCTTGTGTTGACTGTGGTTATCTACATTCCTGGAATCCTCCCAACCGGATTGATTTACTGCCGCTCCTTCACGTTTGGAATTCCTTCTCTTGCTCTGCCGGATTAATTACCTCATTTTGATTGGACTTACAGTTACAGTTTTTGTTGACCACATTTTAGACTTGAATCTCTGTACCCACATGCTGTTCTTGGGAGTTTTTCTCCAGGCCAGAAGGTACACTGGGGGCAAAGTTGGAGCTAATAAAGGGACTCCTACTTATTATTTGACTGTATTGTCTTTGTGCCATGCCCCAGATCATCACAGATATGGATTTTTTTATGAGCATACAAAGGTCTAAAAGTCACGAAAAAACTAGAGATTTCTGTTATACTCCATTATTTTAAAACTCTCTCAAGATTTGCATGTCAACCATTTCCCCCCTAACTGCAAAAGATTATTCATATGCAGTATTCATTCAAAGCACATGGAAATCAGCTTTCCCCAAACAGATAGCCTCTAAATATATTGACGGCAGCAACAGTTCCGAATCAGGATGTTGAATGACTTTGGAAAGTCTGAGAGTTGTAATCCAACAAATCTAGTAGATGTTAGATTGGACTGGTGCAAAACACGGGTGTGCATGTCAAATATCTTTCCCTGAATAAAGTTGAAATTTGGCTAATACATTTTCCTGCTTTTTCCTCATCACATTTTTCTATTTTCAAAGCATTAAAGAATCATAGAGCTGAAGCTATGTTGGCCACCAAATCCATCTCTTCCCAAGGTCAGAAATTTAAATGACAGCCTGACAGATGGCTGTCCTGCTGCTGCTTAAAATCAGTCTCCTGCCTTTCTTTCCTTTTTTTTGTGGTCTATTATTTATACAAATGTTCTCCTGCCTTTCTGCCTGAAGGGGACTCGAGGCCATGAGTATAAAAATAAAAAAGCAGATTGTTTTTTTTAATGCTAAACAGTTGTAACAATTATTAACCTGTTCTACAAACTACAAAGACCCATCCAAAGAAGTCTTGATTCCTTTCTTAAAAACAGAATTATTGCTTTCTATGGAATTGTGCTGAGGCTCCAAACAACATTGGAGAACCAAGCTTGGAAGATAAAGGCACTGAATTGGGGCCTCTTCTGTTATGGATCTGGATGTGCATATCGATATGTATGTTCCAATCTATTTAAGAAATTAAAATTTAAAAATACAACTAAATTCAACACAGAATACTTAAAACAATATGCTTTTGCTTCCCCTAAATAATGCATTTCGATATTCTTCAAGTAAGCCTCGTGTAGAATGAATTGCAGCAGTTAAACAGGGAAGTAATCATGGCACAGATACCTGCTGCCAGGTCAAGAAACATAACAGAAATATATTATAGAAATAAAAATGGGCAAATGCATTTCTAATCACACGGAAATGCAGAGATTTCCTTAGCACCACCAAACTATGAATTGAATTTACACAGGAAGTGGAAAACTTTTCCAGAACAAACTGAACCAAACCCCAGAACCTGATTTCCCATTGATCTACAAACCTATACCTTGCTTGTCCTTGGATCACTGGCATTAGTCTTGATGCCAATGTGACTGCCTCTGAAGGCCATTGCTGGGAAACAACTGGACTTTATTGTGCCATTGTTTGGCCACTATAAGACTAGTAAGCTAGATGGGCCAAAGTTCCAATCCAGCAGGGACAATGCTTATATTTTTATGTGCCCATTCAGCCCTGACCAAACTTAGGTACATAAGAGAATTATCTGCTTCCTTGGACATAAAGCAGAGCTTAATACAGAGACACTGGCATAATGCTTATTCAATAAATTATGTGTCCAACTAACAGGAACATGTTATATTTTGATACATTCTCTAATAAACCTCATGGAAGACTTTATCAAATGTTTGGCTAAAGTCAAGGTATATTATGTTGACCGCATTCCTTTAGTCAACTAAAAGGTCACTCTTTCAAACAAGGAGCTCAGGTTAGTTTGCATGTTTTCGAATCAAGAACCAAGTAATTTTTTTTTTTTAATGATTACAGACTAATCAGTTAACACTGTTTCAGAATTTTGCCTGTACTGGTATGTTGAGTTACCCAGTACATACCTACCTACCTATTTGTCTGTTTGTTTGTTTATATTCCACCTTTATTATCTTTATAAATAACTCAACGGAAAACCTGGATTGGTGTCTGAAGGCTCTTGGGTATAGGCAGAAAAACTAATCTTGCTGAACCCAAGCAAAAAGAAGTTGATGTTTGCTAAGAAAAGTTATCTGTTAGTTCCGGTTATATCTCTAAACTGGATGATATTCCCCCTAAAGGGGGTCTGCAATTTGGGGTATCTCCTAAATTCGCAATTACTTTCAGATAGGCAAGTGGATGTCATGCCAGAGATACTTTGACCAATTTTGTAGTGCCCTATTTGCTGGAAAATTAGAGTTGTCATGTATTTATTTGTCAAATTTAGTCACTAATGTCTCACTAAGTGACTCTGGGTGGTCACAGTGATACCAAGTAAAGCTATGCTGAAGGTCAAGAGCAGAGGTGGTATTCAGCAGGTTCTGACCAGTTCTGGAGAACCAGTAGTGGAAATTTTGAGAAGTTCAGAGAACCAGCAAATCCTACCTGACTGGAGATTTTACAGTATCCTTCCCCTGACATTCCCACCAAGCCATGCCCACAGAACCGGTAGTAAAAAAATTTGAACCCCACCACTGGTCAAGAGGTTTCTGGGTGCAATTCAAACTGCCAGTTCTAACTTCTAAAGTCCAATATGAGTTGGCTCCAAAGTGCCTTCAGAACTACTTTCACTACAGTACATGGAATCAACCCATTCAATGTGTGCTTCCTAACACAATCTTTAAATAGTGTCCCATTACCAAGAAATTAAGGGGCCTTATGGAGGACTAGAACTCACAGTCCGTCCATCCCCAAGTTAATCAAGTAGACCTTTGAACTTTTGCATTCCATTCATAAATTTCATCCCACAGAGTTTAGTAATGTCTGCAAAATTGTAATTGCTTTCCTGCATTAGGACTTCTAGTTCTTGCTGTTTGTACCCTAAACTCTACACATTAATATAGAGACACTAGAATCCTTGGGCCTTGCAAACAGATTTATCGCTTCCTATATTTACTATACTGTTCATTAGTGAGTGCCTCAGCAGCCTGCATATCCCACCAGTCCTGTTCTTGGGACCCGGTTTCACGCTATTTTCTAGGTTGTCTTCTCCCTCTACCACAACATACAATTTAAAGGCCCTCAGGTGAGGTTTCAAAGATGCCTTCCAGTTCTTCCTACAGTAATTTTCATGAGGTACAGCAAATCTCATGATGGTAGTACTGTGCTTATTTGTTTTGCTCATTTTCTGTGGTGACTACCACATACTTTCTTATTTGTTACAGAATGCAGGCATAAGATAAGACACACTCAGTTGTGTGGCTGGCAAATCTTCCCTGATTCTGAGAGAGCCACTTTTAGGAATTAAGATCTGGATTTTGCCTTTTGCACTTTTGCATTTTGCCTTTTGCAAAATGAGGTCATATTGAAGGCAGCTGCAGATGAGCTATTTCTGGCTTGGGACACTTAGAAGCAACACCACTGTTAATTCCAGATGGACATCAAGTGAATCAAGAGATGTGCTGTGTGATGAATCAGTCAGCTTTTGTTGTGTGGGGCTGGACTCTATGACAAGAGTGGTAAGACTTGTCTTCTTGGGAATATGTGAAACTTTAAAGGCCAGTTGAATGCAGCTGTAAAGGGCAGAAGCATAATTTTCAGAAATACTTGTTTCTGTATCTATAATTGCTTGCATGAAAAGTTCACACTGTCCATTTAACTAATCAATAAGTAATGAGATATATCCATGCAAGTGTTATGATCTTTGAACTATCATGACCAAATATTATAAATCAGAATTCCTTGTTCACTATTGGGTCTGATCTAAAAGTACAGCAAGAGTATATGCAAAAATAATCTATGTTGCAATAATATATTTAAAGGTTTTTAATTTCTTAGTGACAAAAACAAAGAAAAAAAACCAAAGTGTTACTGGGAGAAATTATTCTGTAATTAACACCAAAGTTAGCGCACATAATGGAGAATTGAAAAGGAATTTAAAACATCAGTATATATTCAACTGTAGTTGCATCTGGACGTTGTATGCATTGGGAGAAATCATGGTATGGATTGTCTACAATGTTCAGGATAAGGCCTTGTGTGTTGCTTTATGTGGCTAATTTGTAAAGACTAAGAAAATGTTTGTTAAATATTTCATGATACAATTAAGTCTTATTAATGTAGTGGCCTTTATTTTGCAAATTAAAATGCACAAGAATTCATTTTTATCACAACAGGTTTTTATTTGTCATCTTACTTTGCTAAATATTTGATTAATATTAATATGGAAGAGCTGTTTTTTTAAAAAACCAACCTGTTAATACTTTAGATGGAGTAGCTATGTGGAAATAGTATTAATGGGTTACTATTTATGATACATACTAGTCCTAAATATTATTTTTGATACTTTTATTGCCACCCAGGACAAATACAGTTCATTATAGTTGAGGAATTGTTTAATCTTCCAGCTACATGCAATAATCAGCAGAACAAATTGTTTTTAGTGCAACTCTGGTATTGGTCTCCTTCTGCCTTCTTCATATCACTCAAAATGCCTAATATCAGCTTTTGTTTCCATTTGGTTGTTTTTCATCTCTGTTGTCTTTTAATGTTATTCCCACTAGACCAGGCTGCTAAAAGAATGCTGACAATAAAAGCTCTGTGAACCAAGTTGGAGTAAGGAATGCACTGAAGAGACAATGGCTTTTTCATGGACTCCTTGTAGAAAAGCCAAGGAGCTGGATTCTGACTCATAATTGCCATGGCTTCTACACTTTGCAAGCAAGTGACATGTAAAACACAGCAAAGGGAAGAACACTGTGATTGTTGACTCATTGGTATTGCACCTAGGGCTAGATCTTGGAACTGGAAAATCACCTTAAAATTGAGAATTGACCAAGAGAAAACTGAGAGAAGACTGAGTGCAGGTGCACATTATATTCAAAACTGAACTGCATCTCACAATCTAAGGAAGAATTTAATGCATCAAAACCTACTATTTCAAGGGACAAAAGATGAAGGGTGGGAGAGAAAGATGAAGATTGAATGTGCAAGAATGATTGATGCGGTGCATTTATCATTTGTCTCATATACAATTTTCCATCACTGAGTACTGTAAGTCCTTCCATTAATGCCTTCTATCAATAATAATAATAATAATAATAATAATAATAATAATAATAATAATAATAATAATAATAATAATGCTCTCCCCAAATAACNATAATAATAATAATAATAATAATAATAATAATAATAATAATAATAATAATAATAATAATAATGCTCTCCCCAAATAACCAACTGTATCTCAGGAAAAAAAAAGTTGCCTGTGATCATCTTTCCATGTCTGCCAACCAGTTGGTCAACTGTTTCTTTGCCTTTTCCTTTGGTTTCTCATATACCCAAATAATTCTTTTTTGTTATTATTTCTGGCATTCATAGCCAGTCTCAACCCATGCTGAGCCTTAACTTTCCTGACATCCTTGTAGATTCAGGTTATTTCTTGATATAACATCCTTTGTTATATGCTCCTTTTCCATTTTTTAAACTTGTTCTTTTTGTTTCAAATAGGTTTCAGAAACAGTACCTGAAAATGTTTGTCCTCAGTTTGTCAAAGGAAATTTGATGTCTGTCCATTTTTTTCTGTGTGGTGTTGCTTGTATTTGATTCTTAATTAGCACATTTTTATAATTTTAAAATGTTATAATTATAAAATTTTATAATTTCACATTTTTGTAATTACTCTCTTGAATCAATTTTTTTCTTTAGGATCTCCTGGAATGGATATAATTCTTCCAACTTTTTCTCTTAGTCTTAATTTTCAAATTTAGGTTTCATATTTACCTCTTAAATAACTACCTAAATAACTATGTAACATATTGCACATTACCTACTATCTTTCTACCAACATTTGTACATCTGATCATTTCTCCAAAACTGCCCCCACTTTTCAGAACTCTAAAGACAATTTCTTTTCTTTTCCTTCCTTTCTTTTGCTTTCTTTCTCTTTCTTTCTTTTGTCATTCTAATCTATGTAGCTGCTATCTCATATATATGTGTGTGTGTGTATTTGTATATGCATATGTATATGTGATACGCAAGCACACATATCTGTCATCTTACAAGGAATTAAAAATAATAAGAATTAAAACTTTGACACATACGCAAATGTGGCCTGATATGGTTAATTTCCCAAAACAAATATTGCAAGGGGAAGAAGACTATTTTCCATGCCCTCCAATTGGTGCACTGATGGAGCACTGAACAGCTGAATAAAAAGACAGAAAGAGGCAGTGAGGAATCTTTCCATGCCCACAAAAGTGGGTATTTCAAGAAATGTGCTTTAAAGAAGTAAAAAAAAATCCCAAGAGAACAAGAGACTTTTAAGAAAAAGAAAGTAATATGGAAGCAGACAAGAAAGAGCATTGATGTTTTTGAACTGTGAGGTGGTCTGTGTGTCTCTGTGTCAAGTTCTCTGTGGTCAGGTTCCAGAGAATACCAAGGAGAACCATAAAAACAAACATATGGATCATTGAAACATTCAACCCAGAGCTCTTCTTCGAGGCATAAATAACCAGGCTCAGATTGCCATATTTTGGACACATTAAGTGATGACCTAGCTCTCTGGATTTATACTGCAAGATGAAAAGAAATAAAAGATGAGGGCAATTAACAGCAAAGTGGATGGTTTCAATTACAATAGTGATAGGTGCACCATTGGAAGACATGAAGTCTATGTGGTCAAGTGGAAGTAATATTGATGAAATGGCACATAATCATCAAGGGAATGAAGACAAAGCATCAGTTTTAACATACTCCAAATGTTTTAGATTATTGTATTGACAAATATTTTGGTCTGCCATTCTCAACCAGTCTGAATAAAGCAGTCCAGAATTATGGAAGTTATATTTTGAAATCCTGAAGTTGTATTAAGAAACTTAGGAAGAAACCCAAATAAGCCAGAGAAGATTAAAATGTTCCATTAGGATGGGATGCTTGCTAACCTGGAAAAAGCTATCCGAAATTGACAGTGGAGGGGAAGTAGCAGTATGAAATATCCTAAAAGAAGGAAGCCCTCTGCAAGATAGGCTATCTAGAATAGAATAGAATAGAATAGAATAGAATAGAATAGAATAGAATAGAACAGAACAGAATATTTTGGCACTCTTTTTGCAATAGAAGATATAAGGATGTGTTTATAGTGATGAAAATCATTCAATTTGTATTAGCCACATCATGAAGTCACGCGTATGATATAGCAATAGCAACTTAGATTTGTATACCACTTCACAGTGCTTTACAACCCTAAGTGGCTTACAGAGTCAGCATATTGCCTCCAACAATATGAGTCCTCATTTTACCCACCTTGGAAGGATGGAAGGTTGAATCAACCTTGAGCCAGTGAGTTTTGAACTGCCAAACTGTTGGCAATTGGCAGTCAGCAGAATTATTCTGCAATACTGCATTCTAACCACTTTGCCAAGTAGAATAATACCATAATATAGTATATCTCTTTGAAAGATCACTGTCATGCTTAAAGGTACCTGCTGCAGCTTTGGGAAGTAAGGATTCATCTTTGGCTTTATTTAACTTACAGGCCACAGCTTTAATAATTTCCTGGCAAAGCAGGGAGGTACCAGAAATGTGACCTATGCACAAATAAGCAAGGAGCCAAACAACAAGCAAGTACAGGCATTTAATTGGGGTGTGTACTTGGGGGGGGGGTGGAGTGGTTGTGTGTGAAATATCATCATAATCTGGAAGCCACGTGAAGATTCAATCTGTAAATCAGATATAAATCTTCCAAAGGTTTTAAATTACAGACATTACTGGTTTGGAGCAGAATCCTACATATGTCTCGTGAGTAATGAGCTTTACTAAGTTTGATGGTGCTTACTCCCTGGTGAGGATAGAACTGCAGCTTAAAATTAAAGGTATTGTAATAGATACTAAATGTGATGACCTGGGGACTGACACAAAGGCAACACAGTCACATAAGTTAAAAAAAAGTCCCTTTAATACCTCCAATTTTGCCCCCAATATCCAGTTACCTTCGGCTGGAGAAAAAAAAACTCTCCCAAGAACAGTCTTTAAGTGAAAGAATTTCAGTCCAAAAACAAAGTACATATAAACTGTAAATAAAAATCCACATAAACCATGCTGCAGCAGTTAACTGGACAGGGCAGGATAAGGAATTGCAGACTTCAGAGGCCAACAAAACACACACAATTGGGAAGATGCCAGGAACCCAGATAAGCCTCAACAATAAAAGATAACTCACGATTTGCTTCCAACAAGTTTCTGTGCGCCAACTCCCTTTTTAAACACTGTGTTCCCAGCTGCAGCTAACGAATGGAATTAAGACCCTTTCCTCCCCCATAAGCCATACAACTCATATTGCTCCCTTCTCTATTCCTCCCTGAGTACCCTAGGATGAAGAGGGGGTGGACCTGGATCTTCCTCTGAATTCCCTCTGCCTTGCTCTACCTCTCCCCTGCTCTGCCCAGCCCTTCCCCAATTTCTTCCGTAGCCAACAGAGCCACACTCCTGTTCCCTGTCAATTGCTTGTTTTCCTCCTCAGATTCAGACTCCGACAGGGGCATGACATATACCTTACAGACACTCTCAGGTCAGACTTGGGCTACTATAGTTTTCTCTTTAATCAATGGTGAACTCCACCCATCAGCTGTGAACCAGTTTACATGATTACTCATTCTTGAATCTAAAACAGGTCTATCTCGACAAGCATTAGGTAGATCTTACGACATAGATGCAGAGAAGTAAACACATAGAACAGTAGAAACCAGTAATGTAAACTTTATAGGGGGCTAAGAATAAATACATATTGGCAGGATTCATGCATTCTATATCATACCTTACTTAACTACAATTTACCAAGTAGATTAGAATTGTTCTGCTTCAAACACATTCTAAGCTACAGCCAAATAAAACCTCACACCAATTTAGCATGATGTGTTGTTCACCTGCTAGAACTTGGCAACAGAGAGGTAAGAAGATAGGATATGGGGGGGGGGGAAGAGTTACTTTTCCCCATGAGCCTACTACAGCAACNGGGGGGGGGGGAAGAGTTACTTTTCCCCATGAGCCTACTACAGCAACCCTTTAGCCAATCCTGAGCCAGCAAAAAAGTATACCGGCATAGCATCTGTGTGTCCTCACTACCAATTTCTACCTTTCCTCTATAGTTCTGGCTTAACACGAAATTGTAATATGCAGGCCATATTAAAGCAAAGCTTATACTTCAGTTCGGTTGCCTTCCCACTTTCTAAAGATCATCAGCCAGCAGGAAACCATTTGCCAATTGCAGATGGTGAGATATAGGTTTAACCATCTGTCAAATTTCATCAACTGGTTTGTGTAGGTGGGGAGTTTTGAAAGAGTGCTAAGCTCATAGATGTAACCAACCGTCTGTAAAAATCCAGTATTCACTCTATCTTGTCGGGCAGGCAGTGAGTTTCAAAAAAGCTATCTTGCTGAATTCACCATCTCTCAGAACCCATCATCTCTTAAAAATGGGCATCAGGAAATGGTGGATATAGGGAAACATCCTAGTTTGAAACAACTGGACTCTTCGGCTACCCAAAACACAGAGGAGAGCATGTAGTGATCAAAAGCAAAGGGGTTGGACACCAGTTTGAAATGACTAATGAATATCAGGCTCATCCTCCATCCTAGTCACCCAACTATGCCACAGGAAGCAACCCACATAAGATTTTGAGAGTTTGCTACCAGTTTAATGACTAAAACATCATGTTGACATTGGAACATCTAAGAAGAATCTAAGGCTACTTCGGGAATGGAATGGGGACTACATGAAGACAGTGTTATGGGGACACAGTGGGGAAAAAGAAATTGCCAGGGCATGTCTCTCCTGTGTTGAGATGCAAGTGAGAAGGACCCTGAGAATGTATGACTCTCTGAGAATATTGCCTGAATATTGGGAGACAGAATAAAATCTGTTTTAATCAGATTATAATGGTAATTGATCTCTGAAATGTTACAATGAGAGCAATCAGTGAATCCTTTTCTACTTTATTATAAAGCATTTATGACCTAATTCCATCAAAAGTGGCTCCTAGAAAAAATAAGCAAGAATGTAGTTTTTCTGAAGCACTATCTTTGCTATGTACAGATACATATATTCTGTACAGATAACAAATATTCATTGTTGAACATCACTTTTATCCACCATGTTTACATCTATTTTCTCATATATTTATTCTATCTCCACAAATCATATGATTTTATTAGTTTCTTCCAATATTTTGTCTATCATGCAAATGTTTGCAAATTCTGACAATTCTTGCTACTCTATTGCTCTCTAAAAATAATGACATGTATAATTTTCCAACATTAAAATAGCTGAATTTATTCCAAATGATTTAGATATCAATACAAATACTGAAACAAAAAATTACTTAATGTAATTAATGAATAATTGCCTAAGATTAACTAGAAAACATTCACAATTATTTTTTAAAACACAGATACAGTAAAAAGGCCAGCTCTGGATAGTTTGATTGTGAGTTTTGTAGATGATAATTTAACAAGTTTGAACATAAAGCAGCATTTTATAAAATAAAAAGTCTTGCTCTGCATGATTAATTTTTATTAATGTCTCATCTCCCTTTTATTGATGTTACCCCTGTGTTTTTAGTAGCAGCTTATTATTATTGTTATATTTCATCTTATCCATCTTTTATTTCCAGGCCAGGGTTTCTCAACCTTAAAAACTTTTAAGATGTGTAGAATTTTAACTCCTACAATTCCCCAGGCAGCTTTTGAACAAACTGCTGAATCCTGCAAACATCTGAAGAGATGCTAATGATACCTGCAATAGGCACAAGAAACATGGGAATTTCCAGCTGTTATGAACTCCAATGTCTGTGTCTGAAGTGCAGCCTTAACAGCAACAAATGATAATTTTGTGGCACTCAAATTACCCTTTTATAGTTATTAATGAAAGAGGATAGGCTTTTGCCAAGGACATAGGAAAGGTATTTACCTAGGAAATGGATCAGGTCCTCCCAGTGTTGCTCATCTGCAATTCCCAGTCATCCTATCCAACATGCCCTGTGTGAGAAATACTCGTGTTTTGTTCGGAAAAACACGAGGTAGACCGGGTTCCAATAACAAAGTCTTTATTCTCTATTAGTCAGTGAACGGA
>BHFT01077537.1:687-12305 GCA_004320025.1 Laticauda laticaudata
GTGGGGTGGGGAGGGGTGTTAAATTGGGGAGTGGGTTGAAAAGGCTTTCAATGCCCTAATAGATCATAAGGGGATCTAGTCATGCCAGGAAGGGGTGCTAAATTGGGGAGTGGGTTAAATGTAATAAATCACGAAAGGACCCAGTCTCAGACCATAAAGGTGACTGAGTTTCTGATTGAAAAGTGGGATTAAAAAGGCTTCAGAATGCTGAATAAAATCATAAAGAGGATCCAGTCTTAGCTCAGGAAGGGATTCCAAACCTGGGGAGTGGATTAAAAACACTTTAAAAACCTAATAAATCATAAAAGGATCCAAGTCTTAAGCCAGGAAGGAGTGATAAATGGAGGAATGGGTCCAACGGCTTTCAATGGGACTTAGCAAGGGATCCAGGCTCAGGCCACGAAGGGGTGATTCAGTCTTTTAGGGATCTCTCGGGTTCAAAAAATAGATGGAATGAAATACGGGAGGGAAAAATCCTGGCAGAGAGCATGGGACTGGTGGATTAAGGTAGCCTTTGGAGTCAGTGTGTGCATGAAAATCGAGGAGGTGGGATCTGCAAAGCCTCCCCTCCCATAACCCCCATGTCCCGGGGAGGGACTAGCTAGACAATCAACCCGCCCTCCCTCCTTCTAGCCAAGGTGCTCTCAAAGGATCAATCCCTGTTATGAGGAATGAGGGAAGACGGTCACATCTTCAGCTCCCACGAAATAAAATCCCACAACAACAGGTTCCACCTCCATCCCAGTTTACGCACTGGTTCCTTCTTTATTTTGTGATTTTTTTTAAAAAAAGTTTTTAAACTATAAAAGTAGCTCAGGGCCCTCGGTGCTCTCTGAACTTGGTGGTTTTCTCACAGACGTTTCATGACCCAACTAGGTAACATCATCAGTGCTAGAAGGAGCACTTGTAGTTCTCCCTTTCCCTACTAACACTGATGAGATCCCCTAGTTGGGTCGTGAAACGTCTGCAAGGAAACCACCAACCTCAGAGAGCACCAAGGACCCTAACAAGTCCTGCTCATCCTCTTCCTCCCTGCAAACCCCTCCTCTCTAATCTTACTGATGAGATCCCCTAGTTGGGTCGTGAAACGTCTGCAAGGAAACCACCGAGCTCAGAGAACACCAAGGACTGCTCGTTCTAAGGTTTTTAATTCTTGTGATGCTATTTTACGATGTTGCAAGCTGCCCAGAGTCGTTCCCTAGTTAAAACTGGCATCACATAATAAATAATATGAATAAAGAAAATAAATAGCAAGTTTAAAAACGTTGGTTGTTTCCTGCAACACAGAGAGAGAAGGAGAAAGTGAAGCAAGAGGCCACCGGAACAAGAGAACAGGAAAACGTTTAATGACCCAAAAAAGGAGCTTACAGGGACACTCCATTCCAGCAAGGAACAAAAGGGAGACTCCAAAAACACTCCTAACTCATTAGGATTGCTGCAAATGGTCACCCTTTCCAATAAAACACAGCCAGCCAACCTTTCTTTCGTGAGGAATGGCCATGGAGTTGAACACAAGAAGAACAGAAATGGGCCTTCAGTTCAGGAGACCTGGAGAAGAGAGACAAAGGCAAGGTTAAAAAAAAAAATGCCACAGGGGAAACTGTCCTTCTCTGCAAGCCCAAAACAATTTGGTGTTTGGTGATAAGCCCATCCAAGAGGGACTGCAGTGGCTCAGCGGCTAAGACGCTGAGCTTGTTGATCAGAAAGTTGGGCGGTTCGAATCCCTCGCGCTGCATGACGGGAGCGAGCTCCCGTTCCTTGTCCCAGCTTCCGCCAACCTAGCAAGTTCAAAAGCATATAAACAAAATGCAAGTAGAAAAACAGGGACCCCTTTAGTGGGAAGGTACGCTTTCAGTGGTTAGTCCTGCCGGCTACATGACCACGGAGACGTCTTCGGACAGCAACGGCTCTTTGGCTTTGCAACGGAGATGCGCAACGCTGCCTATAGCTGAAAACGACTGGCACGTATGTGCCAGGGGAACCTTTCCCTTTACTTTAAACCCATCCAAATTCAGGGCACTTGGCAACTGAATTCACGACAGTTGCAATTGTCCCAGGTTGTGGGATCTCTTTTGTGATCTTCTGACAAGGAAAATCAAAAGGGGGGGGGGCAGCCCAGATTCACTTAACAACTGTGTTTACTAACTTAACGATGGCAATGATTCACTTAACAACCGGGACAAGCTCATAAAATGGGGCAAAACCCACTTCAAGGGCTCCATGAACAGAAATTTGGGATTTGATTGTGGTCATAGGCTGAGGACTATTCTGTTTTGTCCAATTTCTCTCCCCCCCCCTCCCCAGTATTCCTTTCTCAAAACAAGGACCACCAAACTAGGGTATGAGATGGCAAACAATTAGAAACACCTACCCAGGTAGTCGTCCATCAGGGATCCAATGGCAAACTGCAAAGAGAGAGAGAAAGGAAGAAAGAAAGAGATAGAAAGAGAATGAAAGAGAGGATGGAAGGAAGGCAGGCAGGAAGGAAGGGAGGGAGGGAGGGAAGAAGGAAGGAAGGAAAGGTTAAAACTAATAAAGTGGCCCCATATTATCCCCAATTTTCACAGCAAGAATTTTTCCCTTTCTCACAAATAAGCCCAAAGACCAACACATATAGTTTTTCCGTGCAAATAGGAATCTGCCTGAACTATTGGAAATTGGAAATCGATCCAATCCTCCTCCTTTCCTCAGGGAGATCAAAACAGAGAAGATCTGGATGGTCAGATTCAGCAGCTATTGGCCCTCCAGGCCTTGTTCCCAGCTAAAGCAATGTATTTGTGGGTGAAACAGGCAGTATAGAAATTTGATAAAACAAATCAGAATAATTGTCAAAAAAAGCATGCCGCTCAGTTGTGGCTTGAGCAAACAGGCCAGAATCCAATTGGTTGTACCAACAGCCTGCACCAGAGGGGGTATTCAGCCGGTTCTGGAGAACAGGTAGTGGAAATTTTGAGTAGTTCGGAGAACCGGCCAATCCTACCTCTGACTGGCCCCGCCCCATCTCGTCTCCGCCTCCCAAGTCCCAGCTGATTGGCTGGGTCTTCTTTGATTGCCTTGCCCAGGAGAAGGGAGCTGGAAAGTAGGTTAGTGGGATGGGGGAAGGAATGGGGACACACCCACCAAGCCAAGCCACGCCCACAGTAAAAACTTTAGAACCCCACCACTGGCCTGCACCTCAAAACCCCAAGATTCTTTGAAATTAAAAATTGGAAGAGGATTTATCTGAACTTCAATTCTTCCTGAACTGCCATTTTTAAGCCAGAGGAAGTAATTTTAATAAAGAGAAAGTAATATTGGCCAGAACTGTTTCTTTCCACATTTTCTTTGCGGATTTTCCCCAACAGATGTTATGCATCAATAATTTAATTCTCCGTCTGCATGGGATATGAAGGAGGACAAATTAACAGGAGGGACACCTTCCCCCCCCCCCCNCCCCCCCCCCCCAACAGCCAAAATAAGACTAAGAAAGGGCCAAGGTTTGAATGACACAACTCACTATATCATTCTTGTCCACCCGGGTCCCCACAATCTTCAGTCGGATATTATCTTCTGGCTGGATAACAATGTCCTGGTTTGGGAGGGGAGAAAAACAGAGGGAACACTAGCAAGACAATAAGAACTAATGTAGTACAGTAGTCAGGACAGTGTTTCCGAACCACACTTTAAGATGGGTGCACTTCAACTCCCAGAATCCCCCAACCATCACCCTTTAAAATGGGTGGACTTCAACTCCCAGAATCCCCCAGCCATCACCTTTTAAGATGGATGGACTTCGAGTCCCAGAATCCCCCAGTCATCATCCTTTAAAATGGGTGGACTTCGACTCCCAGAATTCCTCAGCCATCATAAGATAAGATGGACTTCAACTCCCAGAATCCCCCAGTCTGCCTACTTTTTTTTCCCTCCTTAGAAAAAAAAATCCTCACCTCATCCACAGTCTTGTAGCAGGGTGGATTGGAGTTAGTATCATACTCCATCTCGGAAGGGATCGACTGCGGAGAGAACAAGGATCTGGGATCAACAGCCAAGCAGGGACCTTTGGCTTCCCTGGCCCATTTCACACGGGATCTCTCAATCCACCCCTCCCCACACAGGTCCACTCACATGTCGGGATATGAAGCAAGACATTGGTCCGATCTCGGTGAAGAGGCCAACCTGGGTTGCAAAAACCAGAAATTAAGACAAACTCCCCAAGGAGGTTTTGGAAACATCTCTTCACAGTTTCCGCAGGTGCATCAGGACTCACCTTGTTCACCTGAGTCACAATGGCATCCACCACCTCACCCTTGAAGGGACGGAAGACGATCGCTTTGTATTTGACGGGGTAAAGGACAAAGCCACGTCCCGGCTGAATCACACCCGCCCCGATGTTGTCGATGGTGGTTACGGCGATGACGAAGCCATACCTGGAAGCGAGAGGTGAGAATACTTGCATTAAAGTGAATTCCCTCTTTTTTTTTTTAATTTCCCCCCAGCAATTATTGGCTGCTTTCCTTTTTTCCCCCTGAGATTTCCAGATAGGGGAAACCAGGCGGCTGGGAGTTCTAGTCCCGCCTGAGGCATGAATGATGGCTGCACCAATCCATTTTTCTCAGCCCAAACCACCTCACAGGGTTGTTGTTGTGGGGAAAAATAGGAGGAGAAAGGAGTGTTAAATACATTGGACGCCTTGAGTTACTTATAAAGTAATAAAGGGAAACCCTTCATAAATACCAGATTCCAATTCTGCTAACTTTTTGAAAAGCAATTAAGAAAACATAATTGTTTTACGGAGAAGCTGTTTTTTGTTTTTTTCCCCATTATTTTAAGGCCGCCCAGCTTCCCTGAAATCGGACCCCTGGTTCTCTCTTTCTTACTTGCCGGTACAGGTCCCTTCCACCTCGGTGAAAAGCTTCTGCTTCACGGTGTTGAGAAGGTTGGGCCCAAAGTAACGAGGGTGCAAGAGGATTTCATGCTCCAAGGAGATCTAAATGCAATGATCCACAGAGAGAAAGCCACTGTAGCCATGACGCACAGCTCAGCTCCAATGTTTAGACCCCCAAAATTTCTCCTCCCAGCTCAAGGCAGCCTACAAGAGACATGGTACCCTCTGACATTGCCTTACAACAACCCGGCAAGGTAGGCAGGTGGAGAACATGAATTTTTTACATTTAAATAAATCATAATGGCTGTTTGCACAGGCAGCCAGATGGTCTGTAGAATGGATGTCAACTCATAAAACATTTCTATGCTTGTTTTAGTTTTGCCATGAACAGAAAGGTGGGGGGGAAAAAGAAATTTGAAAGAGCATTGCAGCAGTTTAGAACCGAAAGTGCATTCTATTCTTCTCTTGCAAAGATTATAAGGAATTTCTGCCCCCCCAAATCTCTAATTGGAGAACAGGATTGATGACTCTTGGCTAATAAACCTGTTTCCGTTGAAGAATATGAATTATGATGCACCCAGAGGGGTGAGGGGGGATAACCAGGGCCAAGGGTGACAGTGAATCACATGTCTCAGAATCGGTTTCATACAGGTTATGCCAACATGTTTGCTCCTAATCAATCCTTTGAAGGTTTTGAAGCTTGGCTTGAGGCTCAGGATTTAATTAGGGCAACTGCCAGAATCCTGACACTAGATTTGGCATTTTTTATCCCAGTCCTTCCCAAGGAAAGGTGCGGTGGCCTAGCGGTGGAGCTCTCCCCACACAATCTTAGTTCGATGCTAGGTAGAGGCAGATATTTTTCTCTAGAGAAATGATCTGCTGAACAAAACTCCACACTGGTGACAGGAAGGGCATCCGGCCAGTAAACACTCTGCTAGCTCCATCCAGTTCCCCAGACTCCACCCCGCAAGGGATTATGGGGGCATTAAATGAAGACGATGATCCCAGTCCTTCCCAAAATGACCCGGGATAGGCAAAGGAAGCTATCTGATGGTGTCAAAAGTTTTTGCCATAGCTGTTTCCAAGCAAAGCTGCCTTCTGCAATTGACGGATGGCGAATTTGTCGATGCCGGTGGTGTTTAAGCGATGATTCAGAGAAGTTGGGATTGCACCCAAGACACCTATAAACTAATTTATTACTGTAATTAATCAAAGTCCCGGAGACTAAAACATATGAAGAACAGTTGCAGGAACTGGGTATGGCTAGTCTGGAGAAAAAGACTAGGGGAGACATGATAATCATATTCTAGTATTTGAAGGGTTGCCCTAAAGAAGGGGTCAACTTCTTTTCCAAAGCACCAGAAGGCAGGACAAGAAACAATGGATGGAAACTAATCCAGGAGAGAAGCAACCTAGGACTAAGGAGAAATTTCCTAACAGGGAGGACAATTAACCAGTGGAATTACTTGCCTCCAGAAGTTGTGAATGCTCCAACACTGGAGGTTTTTAAAGAAGAGACCGGACAACCACTTGTCTAGAATGGTAGAGACTCTCCTGCTTGAGCAGGGTGGACTAGAAGACCTCCAAGGTCCCTTCCAGTTCTATCTTGATTGATCAATTGGGATGATCTTTGCTTTCTTTTGCCACAGTTCTTCTCTTTCTATTCACAAGTCTTTGTATTTCATGATTTTTTTTCTTCTTCTCACGACTTTTTCTGTCTTAAATTACTTTTAAATTCCAATGTAGCAGCAAAACCTAACCTGTTTATTTCCTACAGTGGCAAATAGGTACATCACACAATGAATAGAATAGAATAGGGAATAGAATAGAATATAGAATAGAATACAGAATAGAATACAGAATAGAATACAGAATAGAATACCTTTATTGTCATTGCATTCCATGAATACAATGAAATTTGAAAGCTTACTCCAGCACAGTGCCCCAAACACCACATCACAATCACATTAGAGTATTTGAATAATAATAATAATAATAATAATAATACCTAGTCTAAAACCTATCTAAAACATTTAGTAAGTTAAATAGTTTAAAAATGTCATTATATACATAGCACTAAATCACAAATGCACTGTTTGATTCAGGAGAATTATTGTCTTGGAAAAGAAACTGTTTCTCAGTCTATTAGTCCTCATTTTAAGTCACCTATAACACCTCTCTGATGGTAACAGTTGGAAATATGAAGCTTCCGCTACTGCGATTACTTTCATCCCTGAATCTTTCTTCTGCTACTCCCATTCATCGTGGTTTGTCCAATAAACTAGGATGGAAACAAACCACACATTTACTCTTTTAATCCAGGAGGCGATTTCCGGGCCAAAAACAGCCCACAACGTGGTGGCCTTAAAAAAAAAAAATCTTTTTGTCGTCTATGAAGTATCGTAAAACGTAGTTGCATAGGAAAAAAATTGCATTCACATTATCGTGTTTGGTCATCACGGGTAGAAAAAGCCGCTTTGTAGCCCGCAAGTCAACACACGCGAGTTCACCAACGAGGCTTTCTTTCTTTCCCCCGCCGTTGCCCGCTGCAGGAGCCGCCTAACACGCGGCCCGGGCGCGGACACGCGTGACGCCCGTTTCCCCACGACCCCCGCTAAACTCACGTGATAAAACATCTCGCCGCGCGGAGCCTTCCCCGACCGGATGGAACGTCGCGGCTTCCCCGCGGGGAAATGTTGCCACCTTCCTCTCCGCTGATTGGCTGAGACGCGCCGGGAGCCCTTAAAGGAACAGGCGTCCGAGCTTTGGAACCGGGGGGGGGGGTTGCTCCACTGCGCAAGCGCAGCNGGAACCGGGGGGGGGGGTTTGCTCCACTGCGCAAGCGCAGCAGCTGTGAAACCCAATGGACTGTATTTAGCCATTTGTGGGTTTTATCTTCAATCAAAACTAGGGGGGATCATGGTCCCGCCCCACCTTTGGGGCCATGAAATTTAGGGACCCCCCCCCCAAATGGAAATGGGGCTGACCGGACAACCATTTGCCTTAAATGATAGGGGATTTCCTCCCTGAGCCGTAATTTGCCACCACCGTGCTCTCCAGTCTCCCTCCCCCACTTTCTGTATGGGCAACTTGCGAAACAGAGTGTAGATGACATGTTTACAGATGACACATCTCAGTCCGGATAGTCCCAAAGCTCGTTAGCACCAATTGCGACCCAGCCGAGACTCAACCTCAGCTCCTTAGCTGGATGTTGTTTCTCTCACTGGATACGAGGATTAGTGGAGGAAGTTCCTCCTGTATACACCGACTCCCGGCATTTGAAGAACCCAACCACTAATCGATCGGTAAGCACCTCACAGCGGAGTGAGGGGGAGTGCTCTGGGCTTTAAACTGTGCGGTAGCTTTATAGGAATCAGCACCCCATAAGGCCGGGAAGATCGTGCAATTCCTATTGCTTTGTCCGTACTTGCAGTGGGAGGCTCTCTTTAAAGATTCCTTCGAGGTTGTTGCGGACTGCTAAAAATCTGAATGGGTCTCGTGGTCCCCAAAGAGGTGCTTTTTTTTTTTTTGTTCTCCAAGAAGGTTCTTGGGTTGCTTTTAGGAAATGTACGAGGGCTCTTTTTTGCATTCTTAGCTAGGGTGGCCTATAAACCCCGCAGCAGATCAACCAATTCTGATATATACGAGTTGAAACCACCAGTCGGAAGTGAGTGAAACACAACAATTGGCGTGGATGACGGATCAGTGCATCACGTTTCTGAAGCCCTCTGAGAAGCTCCCAAGAAGCTGAAGGACCGAGAGAGGGGAACAGTGATCATCATGGAGAAAAATCTATGTGGTCGCTGAAGTCGAGTGGGGAACAGTTTGGAATGGGGGACCTCCTCGCCATCCTTCAATGTTTCTCATTGTTCATGCATGGCGCATCTCATCCATGCATCCATCCATCATCCATTATTTCCACCTATCCACTCCATTCCTATCCAGAAGCCATGTCTCGTTATCACCCATTACTGCCAGCTCCATAAACTATTCCTTGCCATCCTCTCCATGTCATTATTCATTATTTACATTACCAAATCATGGAGCGAGTAAATCCTATAGCATTCATTACATCATCGCTTATTCATGGGGCCTTCATGGCCATTATTGATTCCCTCATGAGCCATGTGGTGGGCTCGCCGCACGTGGTCAATTTAGATCTCTAGCGAGATCTACGTTCCATACCATCCGGTGGTGGGATTCAATTTTTGTTTACTAACCGGTTCCTAATAATGGGTGTGGCTTGATGGGGGTGGGGGGCAGGGGAAGGATAAAGAGAACAATGTAAAATCTCCAGTCAGAGGTTGGCATTGTGCTGGTTCTTGAACTAAGGAATCACAAAAAAGCATCCTCCAATTCATGTATCAAACAATCCAGTTCCATGGCCTTCCATTAATCATCATCTACCCATCACGGTGGTCATTTGAATCCCATCATCTAATCTCATTTGGCCATCCATCCAAGAATATAAGGTGTTCAAAATCACAGTGTGGAAATCTATCATGTAATATATATGGTCCTTTTTCAGGTGCCGCCTACATATGGACTCAATGATGAAGAATTCTTGAAGCTTTCTATAGGAGGAAAATTAACTTGTCGCCATACCCTTGCTGTTCGCAGGAATTAAAATTCAATGCTGGTCGATAAGCCTTTTTTCCCCACCGCGCCATCTCGGGATATAGTTTTTTTTATTGCTTTAAAATTATCTAGTTTGTCTCGTTTTTATGGGCACGAAGCGCTTGAAAGAGTGGCATCTGAAATTGACTGCTATTCTCTCTCTACTTGAAATGTGTCACGATTGCTAGTTGGCAACCTGCCACAGAACAACCTGTCTGAATATATATGGGCTGGTCAAAATAATCTACGATGATCCACAAGGAGGGCAGCAAAATTATATTCAGTGGGGTCGGGGTAGATTAGGTTGAATCTATCTTAAAACCTCTCGCCTGCTGACTTCGAGAGTTGTGCTCAGGTAAAACTTCTGCAGCCCTGTAGAGAACGAGGGAGGGCCTCGTTTATTTCTTGCCGGCCAAGTCGTTTCTTTTGCCAAATGTTCGTGATTTTGGCAGAACTCAGGGAGATTGTGTTATAGAAGTAGGGGACTACAAATGTTTAATCTGAATGTGCTAATGAAGCAATTTGAAAAAGACGACTAGCGATCTTGGGCATGAGTTCTATTTTTGATAAAGGTTGGAATAATCATTTTAATGCATCTATAATAAACCAAGTATTCCTCTCGTGGAGCGTTTCCTATTTGGTATCGAATTACAGCGGGTTTAATATTTAAGTCAGAGCCAGTTTTGGTGGTGATTATGTATCGAAATGCTATTTTGCATTCCGAGTTGACCAAGTAAATTCCTGTCTGGATTTGGCACTGAGACTGTTTGACTCTTAACTAGATCCTTCTGATAAAATCCCGGATATATGATAAGCATCTGTGAAGTAATATTCTCAATAATTAAACGGTTATCATTTTAATAAGAATGATATTATCGTACCGGGAGGAGCCCACCCAAAGTGGGTTCACCTCCAACTATTCACCCACGAAACTTCCTCATATCATGATTCATGAGAGTCGTAGAATAAAAAGTTGAAAGTTGAAACAGAGCTTATCAGTATCTCTCGCCTTTCAAGAGACTAGCAAAACACGAGAATCAGAGTTAAAGTGTGTCTTGTTAACAGGATCTCACGCAAACACACACACAAACACACACATATACGACAAAGGATGATAGCAAATATATTCTAAAAATCGTCGTAAGGTGTGCTTGTGTCGTAGTTTTTAGTAAGTAAAGAACTCAAGTCAGTAGGTATTAATACAGAATGAACCCCGAGTCCCTGAAAGGGCGTGATGGGTTAGCAAGTGTGCGATTCCCGATCCATGTCGCCTCAAAGCCATATTATATCAAACCAATCAGAGTTGGAAGGGATCTCTTGAGTGTAGAGATATCTCCTAGTCCACCCCCATGTTCCACGGACCTCGTGCTTTCAAGGGGGATATAAAAGAACTCTATCTCATTTTGGACAATGTCGTTGTCCAAATCTGTTCTTGAAAATCCTCCAATGATGGGGAGGAGGCAGGCAGGCAGGAAAGTATAAAAGAAAGTAAGAAAAGAAAGTATATAAGAAAGAAGAAAAGAAAGAAAGGAATGAAAGAAAGAAAGAAAGAGAGAAGGAAGGAGATAGAAATGAAAGCCGAAAAAGGAAAGAAACACGAAAGCGCCAAAGAAAAGAAGAAGAAAGAAAGAAAAAAGGTAAAGGAAGGAAAGATAATAAAAAGTGAAAAGGAAAGAAAGGAAGGAAGGAAGGAAAGAAACGAAAGAAAAAGAAAAAAGAAAGAAAAGGTAAAAGCGAAAACGAAAGAAGAAGGAGGAAAAGCGAAGAAAGAAAAAAGAAAGAGGAAAAAAAAGAAAGAAAGAAAGAAAGAAAAGAAAGATAAGAAAGCACAACGTAAAAAAAGAGTGAAAACAGAGTAAAAGAAAAGAGAAAAGAAAAGGGAAGTGAAGGGAAAGAAAACCGGACAAACCACTGGAAAAGGAAAGAAAGAAATAAAAAGGAAGGATAAAGAAAAAGAAAAGAAGAGAAAGAATAAAGAAAGAAAAGGAAGGAAGGAAAGAAGAAGAAAGAAAGAAGAGGAAAGAAAAAGGAAAGAGAAGAAAAGAAAGTGAAGAAAGTAGAAGAAAAGGAAAGAAAGAAAAGAAAAGAAAGAAAGAAAGAAAGAAAAGGAAACAGCGAAAACAGACTCGTCAAAACT